>JAUCBJ010000924.1:0-72760 GCA_032718475.1 Nemertoderma westbladi | reverse complement strand
AGCTTCGGGAACAGGCCTAATTATTTCAGGCTCATCTACTATAGTAGGGAGTCTCTCTATTGTAATTATTTGGTCTGTGGGTTCTGTACTACCTACTTTGGTGTTATTTAGTTGCCTTCTAACAGCTGGAGGCAAATCAGGCAATTTCTGCCGGTGGAATGTTCTTTTACGTCTGCTTAGGCGAGATCGATTTCTTCCGCCTTCAGTGTCGGTGGTATCGCCTTCCTCAGATGATGTATATCCCTGTCGTTTGGGAGTAGATCGATTCATCATCTGCATATTACTAGCTGTTAACTGTTTATTTATGCAGTCTTGATTCTCCTGAATGTTTTCCAATTCTAATTGGGTGGTTTCTTCAGTCGCTCTCCGTTCGGCTTCTGCCACTGCCTCCCGCTTGCGTCCTTCCGCTTCGGCCGCTGCCTTTGCTGCTGCTACTGCCGCTTTTGCCTCTGCTGCTGCCACTGCCGCTGCCGCTTTTGTTTCTGCTTCTGCCACTGCCGCTGCCGCTTTTGTTTCTGCTTCTGCAGCTGCCACTGCTGCTGCTACTGCCGCTGCTTTTCTGTCTTCTATACGTTTTTTCTTTACTTGTTCTTCTTGTTCTCTAGCGATGCGGAGTTGTTCATCGAATTTAGCTTGGTTCGCCGCTAACCTATCCACATCAATCGCATCTAACACGAGTTTGGCTCCTTCGCTATTAGGGCTAAGTCCCTCTAACCTTCTCCTCAACTCATCATCTCCCAAAAAACGCTGATAGTCTGACAGATAGATATCAATGGCATCCTTCTTATGCGGTTTCTCTGCCGTCGCTTCACTTTCCACTTGGGAAAAAATAGCGTCCGTCGATTCTCCATGGGTTGAGCGCTCCTCCAACTGAGCTTTCCACTGAGCTGCTCCTTGAACCTGGCGACTCACCCGTTGAAACCAAGTTTTTACGGCAACTTGCAACGACGTGTCTTGTTTTCTTTTAGAAGCCTCCTCAAAGGCGGATAAGATTAGCCTAATCCGCAAAACTCTTTCTCTAACTTGATAAAGCAGCGATCCCTGCTCTTGAGGTCCTTGAGGTTGTTGAAACAGTTGTCTCTCTACTCGCTCCATAGAGCTGAAGAATCCCTGTGCGTATCCGGCTGCGGACCTCTTCCATACAGCTGGATCGATGGTTTCCTTGGCTACTCCCATCCGGTGTATGTCTTCCCAGGCAGCTTCTGATAAATCAAACGGGAGTCCGGGTCCGGGGAAGTTCCATTGCGACTCGACAATAGACTTCAGTTCTTCACTCGTGTATCCCGCGTAGCTATCTCTAGTTGACCGTTGACTTCTCGCCCAATCGATCTGGTGTTCTTCCACCGCGATCAATAACCCAGCGAGCACGGCTGCAGGAAGGATGAGAAGGGGATCCGTATAAACCGCATCCGTCATCTCTGCTCCGCGCTCGGGTGTCAGCTCTACAGTATCCTCACTACTGGAGCTGCTGGGCCGCTGAGGAATAAGTTCTTGACTAGCGGGTTGTTGCTGTTCCGCTGCCTTTTGGTCCCGCTTGACCTGAGCTCGAGTGCCTATGATAGACCTACGATGTTGGACCAGCCTAGGTTCTGTTATTACTACTGGAGGGATGACCTTCCTCACAGTGGGAGGTGAACTGGATTTACGACCAGACGGTTGTACGTCTCTATCTGAGTCGCAGATAGTTACATCTAATAAACTGTCTGACAGGTTCTGCTTAGTATCAGACATGACTATGTATACCGTTGAATGTCTACTGCTGTATTACAGTCTGAGTAAGTCTAGTAACTCAGTATTAACTGCTAGCCTAGTAATTAATTACCGGTACTGCTACTCAGTGTAGCGTGATATATATATAATATATTAGAATACCGGTATGCTTATAGTATATATAACTATATAAGTATTATTACAGACTAGGTTTATCACAGAATACCGGTATAATTTTAGCACAAATATATATAAATATATAATAGGCCTATCGGAATACCGGTATACAGCTTACAGTTTGTAGTATATATAATTCTGGAATAGAATTAATTACAAGTACCGGTATAATTTCAGCCTAGATTTATAGAAATAAAGATAATAGGCCTATCGTAAATACCGGTATATCAATTATTTTAAATAATTGAATTTCTGAACTTTAGGGTTACTTTGTTACTTTACTTACTTTATTACCGTTATTTGAAGCAGTAGTCCAACTGATATTGAGACCTAATGGTTATATGGTAGGCCTACTATTTATAAATCGTTAGATTTGATTTATAATATATATATACCCGTTTTAATGGGTTTTGTCAATGTTTGAAATAAATGTTATTATTTCTGGGGTAATCACTACACAAAGCGGTGCGCTTTCAGTGAAGTGTTACGTATAGGACACTAAAACAAATAATACTAATTTACCTAAGTTACTTAATACTACAAATTACGTACAATTCGGGTTGAGATTACAATCTCTAAATAAACACAAAAATTTACAAAAACACAAAATACGAATTTTTAGGGTAATTTTACAAGAAGTCTACAAACCAGCCTAACAAAGGGTTAGAAAACTGGTTATTACAACGGACAGGGTACTACGGTATTTGAAATAATAAGTAGTAGTAAATACACTGCGTTGTCTAGATAGAAAAATACCACCGCCTGACGACCTATAGCCGTATCGCTATAGGTTCTACGTTATGTATCACGGAGTGTTCCTACCTAGAAGTTAATAGAGCTAATCGAATGTGCCTATCAACCACTTTACAACACAAATATAATGCCTACACTAATTACTTCGGAAAGTACTGTACACTAAACCCTAAATTAGGTACGAGTACTTGTACAACAGATAATCAGTAGTTAAATATACTTGAACAGCTAAAAGAACCACGGCATCTGCTGGAGTGACCGATGCACAAAATCACCAGTCTTGACCTACGCCGAGCAGCCCGTGTAGTACCGGGGTTAATTTAACTATAGCGGTATGTATAACAAACACAATTACTGTAGGAACAAACTTGGGGAATGAATGTTGCGGATAATCGCATAAACTCTGAATAATAAATATTACGCTACGCGTACAAACTACTCAAACAAAATACAGACCGAACACTGACAGACTACTATCAAGCCTAAACAAACTACGGTATATGCAGACTCCGAAATGATTAGGGAGTATGCGCTCTAACCCAGTAGTGCGACTTATTCTTTAGTTGGGGGTTTACCTTACAGCGTTCGCTGCCCCTACTGCCTAACCGTACTTAATCGGACAGATGATCTACACACGCGGCAATCCGTTCAGACCTAATAACAGCCAGACAACTATCCAGCCTACAAATTATCTAAATAAAATTATACGCTACCCGTACAGACTTACACAAACAAAGTACAGACTAAACGATGGCAGACTACTCTCAAGCCTAAATAAACTACAGGACATGCAGACTCCGAAATGATTAGGGAGTATGCGCTCTAACCCAGTAGTGCGACTTATTCTTTAGTTGGGGGTTTACCTTACAGCGTTCGCTGCCCCTACTGCCTAATCGTACTTAATCGGACAGGTGATCTACACACACTGCAATTCGTTCGGACTTAACAGCAATCAGACAACAGCTCAGCCTACAAATCGTCTGTACAATCTGATCAGGTTTACACGCCTTCTGTTCAATACTGGCCTACAAACAAATAAAACTTGACAGAAATAAGTAAAATCTCAATAAAAACCAGGCGTCCCCGATTAATTATTAAGACCTACTGGTATATAACAATCAAAATCGAATAATACTGCTGTAGTACTGCTGTAGGTACCGGTCCGGGTGGTTAGGTAGTCAGGCCTACTGGTACCGGTTCTGGCAGTTGGGCCTACTGACCTACAGATGTACCGGTTGACCGGTACTTTCAACTTTATTGCTTACTGCAATAAAGAAGCTATATCCTTTAATGTTCGCGCTTTCAGACCTTTGGCAGTTTAACCCACCAAATTAAGATGTCTTCTAGATATTAAATCAGTTTTTAGTCTATGACAAGTATTTGATTCACTACACTAGTCGAAACCAATCCGTGCGCGACCATTCACCCGCTGGAGATTCCCGGGAGATTGGGTTCGACGGTTTAATTTTATTGCTATGTAAGCCTAATGTATTATTCGACTGACAGTATTATATAATCTCTGACAATATTATTCACCTTCGGGAATATTAACAGTTCCTTTAGGACGTGGCGCTTTATCTATATAAACAGAGTTATGACTTAAACTACTCACAACGATATGGCTTAATTATAATTCACATATATGGCGCATTCTTTAGGAATTGCTTCTTTAACAGACTCACTCATACACAATGCTGCACAATACTGCACACTAATCTGCCAATCTTCACTGATTTTAGTCACATATAAAAGGAACACAGACTGACTCATGTAGGGTCTATCAAATAACATTAGATTCACTTCAAACCACTTTAACATACCCTATAAGCATTTGACGTCTAATTTTACACCTTAACAGGTATGTGGACGTCATTTTACGTCAATTATGTTTGTTGCAAGAACTCATCGTTTTGATGGTTGACGTAATTACGTAAAATTACGTCTTGACCACGTCTTGTTGACACGTTCCTGTATGAGACTTATACATGGTGGATATAATTACCTAAAATGACGTGTTGAACACGTCTTGATGGCACGTATCTGTGTGATACTTTTCATGGTGGAAATAATTACCTAAAATTACGTCTTGAACACGTGTCTTAATGACACATCTACTTACCACTTACAGACTTACCTACTGACTGACTACAGTACGAGTACAGTATATTTATATTAGTAGTACCGGCAGACCGGTGCGGTACTACAGTACTACATACTAGACTCAGGCTACTGCTGGAGCTGGAGTACAGCTGTACAGGCTGACAGGTGACAGGATTGTCATTTCACGTTTGAACCACCTGGCTGCTGACCTGCCTGGCCTAACATATCCTGCAGTCCTGTTTGGTGGCCTCCTGGCTGCCTGGCCTCCAACCCGCAACCTCTGGACTCTTAAATTTCTTCTTACCAGTAACCTTATGTAGTACAGTTGTGTACAGTACAGGCGAGGATATCATAAATTGGCCTACCATAAATAATATGCAAACAATCTAGGCCTATCTATCTAGGCACATGATTTATTGTGTGGTCAATTATTATATAAAATGGACAATAACCTTAAACGTTATGTTGTTATTGAATTTAATTTGGGAAAGCGTGTTGAAGTTGAATGGGCTTTAAGTTCATGGATCATTTCGTACGATAAAAGAAGTCAATCAGTCTTAACATATTGGCCCCGGAATGTTGAATCAATGCGAAAAGAATTTGGTAATGTAGAGATGTCAAGTTGGGCGAAACACCGAGGAACTGTTTTGGCTTTTACAAGTTAGTTCAATTTTGAAATATTTCCTTTATTGTTATCTGATCCAGTATATCATATATCTCCTTATGTAGGTCTTTTTCTTTGTTCTCTCAGCTTCGTTGATTTTTCAGAGAATTGATCACAAAAAAAGGGTATTATTTAATTTATTAATTTGTGGTTTCATTTAAAGGCATCTTGATAGATTTATCTAGTTATTATATATTTATTATATTGTTTTCCCTGACAGAGAATGTTGAGAAGGCTGAAAGACTTGCTGGTGAAGCAGTAATGAGAAACGAAATATACTGCTCCGAAAGTGGTAGTGGTAGAGCACCACCAACAGACGATGAGCTGGGCGATAGACACAGGGGGTTGAGAAGAAAAAAGGTTATTGATTACAGGCAACTCGATACTGGTAATGCTAGTGATGGAGACGATTTGGAAAGTGATAATGTAAGTAAAATGAGTGAGTAACGTTGATGCTAATTAATACATGTTTATATTTTAGGGGTCAGCCATAAATGACGTCCGAGGTCAGAGGGGGGCGAGGGGGTCTTCGAAATCCGGACATCTTCGGACAGGAGTTGGATGGGGTTGGCTAAATTAGGATGTCCGATTTTCACTTTTCTTTATTTAGATTAATATAAATTTATCACTACTGTAATAAACGGGTTACCTAATTGGTTGAGGGCAGACCTTCTTCATTATTTTTAAATATTTTGAGTTTATAGGTAGAATACAGTCCATATGTCTAACACAATTGTTCTTTACGTTCATCTAATAATGTACCGTCATCATAATGTTCCCACTTCCCACACTATACTGTAGTATTCACACATTTTTCGTTCGTATATTTGCTATTTAGGACATCTTAGTGTCGGGCATCAAGCCTTCTTCAAAATTCCATTCGATACAGCGGCCACATCCTACCCCATCACCGCTCGACGTTGGTTATTTTAGAGATTGCGACAATATTTCTGTAAGTCATTATTTTCAAAATGTCACCGAGACTGTCTGATGTGTGTGTCTGTATATACAATAATATTTACTTAATAAAATGACTTTTCTTAAAATGACTCATGCAATATCAGGTCTCCGTCAAATAAGGGGACAACTGACAAAGCAGTGCAAATTATATTTATACAAAACACTAGTATTACCACACCATAACTATTGCTGCGAAATTTTAATATCACTCCATAATATTCATGGTTTCAAAGAACAACTATATTCTCTAGAAAAAATACAAAATTATGGTCTGCGGGTAGTATTTTTAAATAGACAGAACTCACCAGTCATAAATTCAAGAACGCACAAAATTAAAACACCGCTATCGAAAAATAACAAAGGATATAATAGCATAATTTTAAGCATGATAAGACTATGGAACTCCCTAGATGATAATTTTCGTAGTATCACAAAATATAGCACATTTGAAAATACAATCAAAAAACACTATTACTCCCTATATGAACGAGAAGCAATTATTTAGATAAAAATAGATTAATGTAAAATACATCAGTTAAAAGTCAGTTATACAATTATAAAATTTATTTATTTATTAAATTATCTTTAGGGGCGTAGTAACTGGGTAATGTAGGGTCTGGTGCTTCAAAAGTACTGTGGTTGCCGACGCTTAATCTCAGCCAATCATAAGCTACGGTGGGCCATTCCCTCCAGGCTTCCACAATTGTTTTCTCAATTGTTGAGTTTTGAGATTAAAAGATAGAATAATAATAATAATAATACTTTTATATATATATTGAATTGCCCGTGGGAAAATTTAGACAGTATAAAAATAGATTCAGTTTCGGTTCAGTACCGAACCTATACTTATTTTTTCAATTGGAATCAAATGGATCTGGTTCGATTCCTCGATTCCGTACCTCTCATCAGTTATTAGTTTGTATAAAAATCACCTTTTTGTTTATTTTTGTTTTAGGAAGATCGTATACTAGAGGCAGTACAGGTTCTAGATGCTTGGGATAGGGATAATATGCAGATGCAGACAATTAACCAGGAACAGTTGAGGACATTAACTACTGATCCCGGATTCCAGTTATCGGTTAATCCAGGAACTGTCGGGGCGCTTAATCCTGGTTGTAACTCGGGGTCGCTTACTCCAGGAACTGTTGGGGCGCTTAATCCTGATTGTAACTCGGGGTCGCTTACTCCAGGAACTGTCGGGGCGCTTAATCCTGGTTGTAACTCGGGGTCGCTTACTCCAGGAACTGTCGGGGCGCTTAATCCTGGTTGTAACTCGGGGTCGCTTACTCCAGGAACTGTCGGGGCGCTTAATCCTGGTTGTAACTCGGGGTCGCTTACTCCAGGAACTGTCGGGGCGCTTAATCCTGGTTGTAACTCGGGGTCGCTTACTCCAGGAACTGTCGGGGCGCTTAATCCTGGTTGTAACTCGGGGTCGCTTACACCACGAACTATCGGTCCGCTTAATCCCGGTTGTAACTCGGGGTCTCTTACTCCTCCAGGAACTGGAGATGTGAATGAGGGCGCACGTACGGAGGCCCGTCGAAAGCCGTATGAAATATTAATGGATAAACTAAATACCATAATTGAGACACAGAAGTTTCACAGTAAACTGCTTAGTAACATCATAAATCCGGCAGCAGTCATGCTCCCTGATAATAATATTAATGAATATATACATCTACCAGTTGCCACTGTTGCTGAACTCGAGGAATTGAACAAGGAACTAATCAATGATTCTTCTTGTAAAGTGTGTGTGAGTGGGTAGGAAGGTAATATGGTGGGTGTGAGTGGGTAGGAAGGTAATATGGTGGGTGTGAGTGGGTAGGAAGGTAATATGGTGGGTGTGAGTGGGTAGGAAGGTAATATGGTGGGTGTGAGTGGGTAGGAAGGTAATATGGTGGGTGTGAGTGGGTAGGAAGGTAATATGGTGGGTGTGAGTGGGTAGGAAGGTAATATGGTGGGTGTGAGTGGGTAGGAAGGTAATATGGTGGGTGTGAGTGGGTAGGAAGGTAATATGGTGGGTGTGAGTGGGTAGGAAGGTAATATGGTGGGTGTGAGTGGGTAGGAAGGTAATATGGTGGGTGTGAGTGGGTAGGAAGGTAATATGGTGGGTGTGAGTGGGTAGGAAGGTAATATGGTGGGTGTGAGTGGGTAGGAAGGTAATATGGTGGGTGTGAGTGGGTAGGAAGGTAATATGGTGGGTGTGAGTGGGTAGGAAGGTAATATGGTGGGTGTGAGTGGGTAGGAAGGTAATATGGTGGGTGTGAGTGGGTAGGAAGGTAATATGGTGGGTGTGAGTGGGTAGGAAGGTAATATGGTGGGTGTGAGTGGGTAGGAAGGTAATATGGTGGGTGTGAGTGGGTAGGAAGGTAATATGGTGGGTGTGAGTGGGTAGGAAGGTAATATGGTGGGTGTGAGTGGGTAGGAAGGTAATATGGTGGGTGTGAGTGGGTAGGAAGGTAATATGGTGGGTGTGAGTGGGTAGGAAGGTAATATGGTGGGTGTGAGTGGGTAGGAAGGTAATATGGTGGGTGTGAGTGGGTAGGAAGGTAATATGGTGGGTGTGAGTGGGTAGGAAGTAACTCATGTCATATGTCATATTGTAATGTCATATACTATTTTACACAACTATTGCTCCCATTAATGCTCATTCATTATAAATATTCAAATATTTAAAAATAACATTTTTTGACATTTATGTGGTCATTAAACTGTTTTCAGTTTATCTACCCAAAAAAAAATTTTATATAAGTAAAAATAATCCGAGCAGGAAAGGGATAAGATAAATACAGTTTTATATTTTTACTGAATTTTTTACTGTATTTTTACTTGATTCTCTTGATTTTACATTTCCTCTCCATCTTGTAATTTTATATTCATTTCCAAATCAAACTTGTGCTAAATATATCAGTGCTATTTTAATTTGTGTTTATTAGTTGATAATTAACAATTTATTCGGATATTAAATTTATCGTACATTGGTTACATTATATAATAATGTTTTTTCTTTATTATAGTATCAACAAACACCGTCAAGAAAGTAAAATCAATTTCAATCATAACTGTCACGGATCTAAGCGATGTAAAAAGCGACGCGTACGTGCTTGTGTGGTGTAGTTATTTGGCGTCTGTTATTGGTACGTGTCTAGTACGTCATTTGACGTGCTTGTGTGGTGTAGTTATTTGGCGTCTGTTATTGGTACGTGCCTAGCACGTCATTTGACGTGCTTGTGTGGTGTTCCAGTGTAGTATTTGACGTCTGATGACGTAATTGACACGTGTCTAGCAAGTCATTTGACGTAAACTGTAGCACGTCATGGTTTGTCGTGCTAAAACACGTGTTTGACACTTCCAAAATACACGTAGCCAGGACGTCATTTTCAACACGTTGATGTCAAATAATTACGTCGTAGCCACGTGTTTTAGACGTGTTCATGCTTATAGGGGACATAACTCAAGAAAACCCAGTGGACAGCAGTCATGCTAGTTCCCATGATGTTAGCATTGGAGATGGTAGCGACTCAGATACTACATCTGATGCTAATTATGTTTGCTATCATACTGCATCTACATCTACAAATACACAAACTCGCATTGGGCTTCAATCTGTGTCCCGTGAAACTGAGAGATATGGAATCTCGGACCATGCTGCCGCAGCTATAGCAACAGCAGCAGTAATTGATGTCACAGGAGAATTTCATTTGAGTAATGTGATTGATCGTAGCAAGATTCGTAGGTGAAGGAAGAGACTACGAGATGAAACAAATGAAGCATGCCATATGGAATGTCAATCAATACCTCCTAAAGCACTGTTCTTTGATGGGCGCAGAGACAGTACCTTAGTGAGGGACCCAGCCACTGGGAACGTTAAAATGGCTAGAGAAGAGCACTATGTGCTTGTAGGTGAGCCAAATAATGTGTTTCTTGGTCATGTATCACCTCCAACTGGATCTTCATCTTCCATATGCCGTGAGATTGTTGGATTCTGAGTTGAATTTATCAAGGGTGGAAGCTTTAGGTTGTGATGGAACCAACGTTAATACGGGAAGGATTGGAGGTGTTATAAGGCTGCTAGAGGAACACATACAATCTCCAGTGCAATGGATCATCTGCTTACTGCACATTAATGAGCTGCCACTACGGCATTTAGTACATCAGTTAGATGGTCCAACTGAAGGCCCAAACTCCTTCAAGGGGCCTATTGGGAAACAGATCAAGTCATCCACAGCTCTTCTTAATTTACCAAAGGCAAATTATACAAAGCTAGATTCTGACAACTTTCCCGAAATGCCTGAGAGCATATCATCAGATCTAAGCACAGATCAGAAATATCTCTATCAGATCTGCCAAGCAATCATCTCAGGTGTGTGTAGTGGTAGATTGATAGCTCTAAAACCTGGGAGACTCTCACACTCATGGTGGGTGACAATGGCCAATAGAATCTGTCGATTGTATATCGGTACTCCTGACCCATCAGCCACCCTCAATGAACTTGTTTGCTATATCATCAAGTTATATGCTCCTGTGTGGTTCCTTATCAAGAAGAACCAAATGCTGAAGGATGGAGCTATAAATTTTTTCTTTCTCTTGAACTGGAGCCGGTCGTTTTCTGTTGAGATCAGACAGATAGTCGACCCTGTGCTTCAGCGGAATGCCTATCATGCACATCCCGAGAGTATTCTGATAGCGATGCTGCATGATGATCGACCATCTATTCGCCAGTTGGCTGTTCGTCGAATAATAAAGTGTCGAGAATCAGCCACAAAGCATTCAGGCATTGTGCGGCAGTTTGTTGTGCCATGTCTTAATTTTGATGCTGGCGATTACAATGAAATGGTTGATTGGTGGTCTCCATCATCAAACGTTGTCACTGAACCCCCTCTTACGATTTCTCTTTCAAATGTTGAGCTGCAGCAGTTTGCCGATTCAAAGCCTCCAGATACTTTTGCACCATATCATTGCCACACCCAGGGAGTTGAGAGAATGATCAAACTGCTCACTGAGGCTTCTATAAATGTGGTTGGATCAGAGGCAAGAATTGGTGTCATTCATAACAAAATCATGGCAATGGCACAGCGCCCCATATTCGATACCAAACAAGACTTCAAACTATAGAGCGAAGCTGACCAAAAGTTAAATGAACAACTTACTATAACATACCGGACACCGGTATGTCATAGGCATCTATTTTCAATATGCCACATTACTCTATATACTTTGCCAATTAATTATATGTAGTTCTGTACATGCTTGCAAGAAATTACAACTATTTCTTTTACATTCGAGCGTTCCAACATCACTTTTTCTAAAGACCGCAAAAGCGCTAAGATAGTCCAAAATGTGCCAAAAAGTTGAAAAATATAAGTCGAGTATGACAGATGATCCCCTTGACAGATCTCGATCACATTTGGCTGAATTTCATTTGACATATAGGTCCGTATTTTCCCACACTTCCAAGGGGGTATGACAAAAATTACATTTTTCATGTATACATGGTGCCCTATGGGTTGTGGGGAGTTCATAGACGAGGGAAACCTCCTACAGTTACACCACTTTCTACATTTGTGGATCCCCAGTTTCTCCTGGTTTAAACCGAAACCTCATCTGGCACAAGGTACATGGGAGGATTGGTTGATTCGGTCGACATTACTTTCTTGGGAAGTGGCACCGAGTCTCGTCTTAGACCGCAAACTGGGGACCGCAAACCGCAAACGTGTATTCTGCACTAAATAAAGTGAGGTACTCATTTAAAAATCAACTCGAGGAGACCTTACACGATGTAACAGATGTCCATGCACAAGTCTCCATTTTAACAGAAAGCGCTACAGTTCTAGCCACCATCCCTGGGATCTCCATTCGGCAGGAATTGAACAACTCCAATGGGGACCCTATTGAATTGTTTATTCGTAATGGAACATGGCGATTTTTTGGAGGTGTTCTGGAATGCCCTTTGATACCTCCACAAAATCAGAGTGTTATTCTTCACAATGACCTCTACTATCTTCCGGCTATAGCAACTGCATCTGCAATGGTATTTCGATGGAACGACAACTATTCCTTCCAGGACAGCAAAGCCAAGGAAATTACTAATCTCGAAATTTCAACGAATTCCACCTTCAAACATTTTGAATTATTAATATTTGTAAAGAAGGTGGATCACAATCTTTCAAGCTCTCTACTGTCCCATTTTGCCGGCCAATCTACTATGCGATGCTCCTCCCACAGAGACTGTCTCTGACACACCAGCACCTCTCAAACGAGTCTCTCTGCTCTATCCCCAACTGTAACCAAAGGGCGAGATGGCACTGTCCTTGGGGTCTTCCCTTTGTACACTGCCGTACAGGTTTGTGTTTTAAACACGGAAACACTTAAGAAGGGGCAGAATGTCCATGTGCAACGTAATACAACTCCCCATGTTGACGACGTTATTCCCGATGGCAACATTGCTGATAGAGAGTTACCAGTCGTGGATGAGGATCCATTGTATATATTCCTCGATGAGGACATTAAAGACGACCCAGAGAGGGACTTTGAGAACATAGATTTTAGTATGGGGGTTCTCGGGTGTAATGAGATAATGGATGCTGATAGAGACCACGGAACTCTATTAGCAAGGATGGATCGAATCCCTATCTATGATGTAAATCGGTCCTCCCACATCCATCTACTCCTCAACAATGAACTTGGTGTGCTCCGTCGGCGTCACCAACCCCCAAATAACGCCTCCTTTAATAGACTGATGCACCACATCATCTCCCTCAGCCGTGATGGAACTGTACCTCTTACATATCCTGATGGTATCTTATATCCAACACTTTTCTACTGCTCCAAATTTAATTCCGTTGTTGGAGCAATGCCATCCATCATGTACAGTGGTAGAACGGACACCAAAAGAGGTCTGGCCAGTCTGGAAGACCACCTATCCATTCGACTTAGGGACAACACCATTCCAACATCCACTACATTGTCATATATATCCTCGGCCTTTTCAACTCTGTTGAACAAACAACTATCAGTAAATGCTCCAACATTGGTTTTAAAACGGGGATTGGAGTTCATGGTTGACCCCAAAGAAATCGGATACTCCTTCCCAGAGAGCAAGCTCAACTTAGATGAGATTGACTCCCGTCGTAAATTGAATGAACTTGCAGCCCTAACCAAGGATGGAGCCTGGGATTACTTCGTAACATTAACTTGTAACGATTCCGAGACTCCTGGTGTCGCTCCCCTCTACAATGCCATCGTTGACAGGTGCGCTGTCGCCACCCCCACGGAGTGTGCAGAACAACTGGAGGGCCATTTTGTCCTGTTACTTCGTGCCTGACATCGCACCGTGACTCATGTCATGGATGGATCATGGACAGTCCGCAGCGCCCAATAGGGCATGTTCGTAATTATTTCTGGCGGTATGAGTTCCAGGATCAGAATGCCCTCGGCAATAAACCCCACATCCACATGGGAATAACATTATACCCGGAGGACAAGTCGGAGACACTCAGCCGAGTCTGCTGCCAGTCAAAAAGTTTATTCCATGACTCATTCAACACTGATTTCGAGACCTTGGTAAGGGATGGGGTTATGGAACATAAAGAAATACACAAGTTTCTAAATCACCTGCAGTATCTCCAAACACATAACTGCAATTCCGCTGGTGGCCGCTGCTGTAAATATACAGACACCAAAGGTAAACCAATATGCTGCAACACCCGTTACCCAGAACGTTTCAAGACCTTTTTTAAGGAACGGGAGGGTTTATATAAAGAAGCGACGTTGTTGAGGATGGCAGAACTGGGTCTAGCCATTAGAGACGAGAGGCTGGATAGACTTGTCCCAATTGAAATATATAGTGGTGGACAACATCAGTACCCCGCTTCCAGTGGTGAATTCTTTGTCCCGACCAACACCAGACTATTCACCTTCCTTCGATCATGCACCAACCTACAAGTCTGCGATTATAGAATGCAGAAAGCCTACCTTTTAAAATATGAGGTTGGAAAGGAAGAGCATACCAAATATATTATCAAAGAAACTAAGGAGCCTGGTAAGTTTGTTGGCCAACAAAGGCCAATTGTAAATGAAAAAATTACAGGGGCCAGATTAGCCGAACAGAAAAGGTCAACCAAGGACAAAGGATTCACCACTAGAAATATTGGGGTACCTGAACTAGTCTTCCACTGCCTTAATCTGGGTTACTTTAACACCAATGTCCAATTCCTCCATATTCAAAGTGTCATTCCAGAAAACCGAAGTGGATTTCTTCACAAATATCCAATCCAGAAGAGTCAAAGAATAATAATAAACAATGACCAACTCAAACCTGTAGTTGAGCGAGCTGCACTACCACTGGCCAGACAGTTTACAGCTTCACAAGAACTGCTGATCAAAGATTATATAAAGAGCTCATATTGCGCAGATTACATAACTAAGTTTAACCTAAGACCACCAGAATTATGAAATACTTTCCAGTCTCTTGAAATCTACCATAAATGTTTCACTTCTGAATCGAATAAAGATCATAAAATTTCATTGGAGTTTGGAGAGTCGGAATGGATAAATGGACTGGGCAATAAAGTTAAACTATGAGCGTCTGGTGTTGTGAAGGCAGCCGAACACCTTCAAATCCAAGCTAACAACGGAGTCGCTCTAGCTGCTGAGTTACTAGACGAAGTTTTAGATCCTATACTACAGAACAGTCGCCCACACATTCAACGATTCGTAAATAAATCACAAACCAAACCCGCAATCGTTGTTTTCACCTCTATCACGCCATTCTCTACAGATAAATTTCTCCAACACCTCTTACTATCCCTAGGTGAGTTCGAAACCGAACAGGATTTATATAAACTTAACTATGTTGATAGTTTTGAGTACAGTAAACTCAACCCTGACTCCTGTTGTATAACCCAAGACGATTATAACAACATATTCCGACGCTATGTGGATGAGCAGTTATACCACTACGCTATATCGCATAGACAGTATAATAAGATGTTTGAAGCCGCAGACAGAGTCCTCAAGGTGTTGTTGCTAAGCAACTCCCTCGAGTACAGTAGTCTGCCCTTGGCCCAGGAGTGTCTGTTCCGACAGAGGGAGACCGCAGAGGTAATAACCTATGAGAGGAAGGCCAAGGACTCATTTATAGTTGCTCTACGTGAGAAAACTATCGACATTCCTCCAGGTATCGCCGTTATTACCCGTGATGTTCCCTCTGATTGGCTGCCTTATCTATCCCGCCACCGTGACCAATCAGATGTATCGTATCACGAACAAACTGATGCTCTACGTATTGGAATTGACGGCATAAATAAGTACCGCGATCCTCAAAGCAATTTTGTCAACCCTCTCGTTTTTGTTGGTCCTCCTGGTGTCGGTAAGACACAAATAATGCTCCAAGTTGGAGCTTATGCCATTTCTCGAGGGTTGCGTCTGGCTGTAACGGCAATAACTAGCAATAAAGCGAGAGAACTTGGTGGGGTACACTTCCACTCTATGATCGGCCTTAGTGGGAGTAAATCTGACAAAACCATGCAGGTTAAAACTTTATCAGAAGACTGCCTTCTCACTCTTGTGAAAAGTAAGAAATACGCGATACTAAACCGCCTGGATGTCATTTTAATAGATTATTGATAGTAACAATGTGTTGGCAAGCTGTATTTGCTGTAGAGCAAATGTATAATTTTAATAGATGAAATTGGTCTATTTCCATCAGAATGGATTTCCACTCTTGACCAAATTCTGAAAACTATTACAAAGACTAAAATCCCATTCGGTGGAAAACTTGTAATCTGTTCTGGAGACAGCGAGCAACTCTCTCCAGTTCGCGGTTCACTATTTTGGCTCTCCCCTCAGTTCCTCACCTTGTACAAAGTAATTTTACTTAAATCTTATGTCCGCTCAGCCGCAGATCCTGAACTCCAGGAAGTAATCCAGATACTTCGATCCCATGAGATCTCCGAACTTGAAGAAGATCGAGCCATTGACCTCATTTCCACCAGGGCTCACTTTGTTGATTCTTGGGACGACGTTCCAGCTGGCTCCACAAGGGTTGTTGGAAAGCTAAAGGCTGAACGTGAAGCGACCGCGAATTACCTGCAGTCACTTCGCCAACAACCTGGACTTGTGTGTGAGACATATACGTCTAACGACGAGATGGAGAGCCATGTTGGTGCCTGGTTAAAGGCCACAGACCGGGTCTCCACATTATTGGACAATGCTGTGAGGGAAGCACGGTCCCTCCTCATTCCAGTTGGAGCCGTAATGCGTGTTACTTTCAATGGTAATGTGAGTGGCCAAACGTTCTCACAGGGTCAGCTCGTAGTGATTGAAGCACTCCCCACTGCCACAGAACCGAAACTTTTGTGTAGGTTAGTACCGGTTGGTGTTGCTGCTGTTGACCTTACAAATATCACCCAATATGCATTGGTCCGCTTCAGTAAACGGATTTCAGAGGAGGTGGAAGTTGGACCAAATGTCCAGAAAGCTCGTCGTGAGCAGTGGCCTGTCCAGCATATTGCTGCCGTCACAGTCCATCGAATAATTGGACTTAGAATCCTCCTCTTAGCGACACAACTTGGTCCTGAGAGATCCATGTACAACCTTTGGTTGAAATCCCAACTGCTGGTGATAATCTCCAGAGTCTGTTGACTTCATTGCTTGTACTTTATTGGAAGTAGGCAAGATACGATGAAATATATTAAAATTATATTACGACAAAAGTCGACATTCCTGAAATATATCTCGGAGTGTTTAGAAAAAATGAACGTATTGCGAGATTTCCCTGCTGGCAGTGGTTTATCCACTGTTCTAGAACAGCCCAGACCATCTCAACGCACTACGTTCTACCGTGATATTCAAATCCCCGACGACTCTATTGGGTTTGCTTACATTTTAATTAGTTTTCTATACCCCGAGGTTTATTTCATTGGTGAGACCGCCCATTTAAAGAGAGCCCTTGAAGATCACTGCACTGGACGAGGAACTGTAGTAACGAACAATACAAACCTCCATCCATGGCAACCATTTGCCTTTGTAATGGGTTTCCCTGGCAATGGGGACGAGCAAGGGAATATACAAATGCGTCAAGATTTATTGGGTGCCATCAACTTTAGACTCAATCCGCGCATGAATGCAAACAATGTATTTCTACTCATCCAAACTGTAATACATGAATTAATATTTAATTTGTAATAAAGTAATTTGTAATTAAGTAATAAAAGTATTTTAATTGGAAGGAATTACGACAAGAAATGTAATTCACTACCATCATTCCGTTTCAGTTTATTACCAGTTGTAGTGTATGCCGCGCTGGTAATAATCTGGAACCTGTAGTATTCTGGAACATTAGTTCATATCACTCAATAATCATTTCAAATAAATCCCCAAGTAATTTATTTTACTACCATTCCATTACAGTTTATTACCAGTTGTAGTGTATGCCGCGCTGGCAATAATCTGGAACCTGTAGTATTCTGTAACATTAGTTCATATCACTCAATAATCATTTAAAATAAATCCCCAATTTATTTATTTTACTACCATTTCGCTCCACTTTATTACCGGTTGTAGTGTATGTCGCGCTGGTAATAATCTGGAACCTGTAGTATTCTGGAACATTAGTTCATATCACCCAATAATCATGTCAAATAAATCCCAAAGTAATTTATTTTACTACCATTCCGTTCCAGTTTATTACCAGTTGTAGTGTATGCCGCGCTGGCAATAATCTGGAACCTGTAGTATTCTGTAACATTAGTTCATATCACTCAATAATCATTTAAAATAAATCCCCAATTTATTTATTTTACTACCATTTCGCTCCACTTTATTACCGGTTGTAGTGTATGCCGCGCTGGTAATAATCTGGAACCTGTAGTATTCTGGAACATTAGTTCATATCACCCAATAATCATGTCAAATAAATCCCAAAGTAATTTATTTTACTACCATTCCGTTCCAGTTTATTACCAGTTGTAATGTATGCCGCGCTGGTAATACAGATTGTAGCATATAAATATACATTAATATGCACCAAATTTAAAATATTTACTTATTTAATATAGGCCGTATAAATGTTATACAAACTATAATAATTTATTTCTAGTCGAAAACACAGATCGTTACGAACAGGGAGACAAGGCAACACGTTAATGCGGAGTTGCAGCGGTACGGAAATAATGGTTGGTGGATTTTCGGATGGGGATAATCTGCAACGTCGACCGACTTGATAGGCAGTTCTGGGGTGGAACCTGCGCGCCTTCACGTGACGCGAGTTCTGGCAGCCAACATAAACTTTGCGTTCCACATATACGGAGCTCTTCCCATTGGTGGTGCCGGGGTTGTGGAAGTCGGAAATCCCGTTGGTGGTGCCGGCGCCGGGGTTGTGGAAGTCGGAAATCCCATTGGTGGTGCCGGCGTTGTGGAAGTCGGAAATCCCGTTGGTGGTGCCGGCGCCGGGGTTGTGGAAGTTGGAAATCCCATTGGTGGTGCCAGCGCTGGGGATGTGGAAGTCGGAAATCCCGTTGGTGGTGCCGGCGCCGGGGTTGAAGAGTGCGTTAATCCCGTTGGTGGTGCCGGCGCCGGGGTTGAAGAGGGTGGTAATCCCGTTGGTGGTGCCAGCGCCGGGGTTGAAGAGGGCGGTAATCCCGTTGGTGGTGCCGGGGTTGTGGAAGTCGGAAATCCCGTTGGTGGTGCCGGCGCCGGGGTTGAAGAGGGCGGTAATCCCGTTGGTGGTGCCGGGGTTGTGGAAGTCGGAAATCCCGTTGGTGGTGCCGGCGCCGGGGTTGAAGAATGCGGTAATCCCGTTGGTGGTGCCGGTGCCGGGGTTGAAGAGGGTGGTAATCCCGTTGGTGGTGCCGGTGCCGGGGTTGAAGAGGGCGGTAATCCCATTGGTGGCGCCGGCGCCGGGGTTGAAGAGGGCGGTAATCCCGTTGGTGGTGCCGGCGCCGGGGTTGAAGAGGGTGGTAATCCCGTTGGTGGTGCCAGCGCCAGGGTTGAAGAGGGCGGTAATCCCGTTGGTGGTGCCAGGGTTGACGATGGTGCCGATAACTAATCTCAGGTGTGAGCGTATTCAATTCCGCCTCACCAAACCCCCATAAAGTGGGAAAGAGCGCCTCTAAGCAATATTGGGAGCACGAGGTTGATTACCAATCAACCTCGTGTCACCCCAGTAAGCAGGGACAATAGGCCCCAGAGAACACACGCACAATAGGGGTCAGGGGTTACACCCCTGAGAGAGAGGAAAGTAACAGCAGCGGGGGGGGGGGGGGGGGGGGGGGAAACAGCCCCGCAGGGCAGAGGGTGTGAAATAGGGTTATTAGCCAATGGGGGGAAAGCATCGACTGAGTAACACCACGTGGCCAACCGTGCAATATATATTACCAGTCATCATGTTATCCCATTCACTCTTAGTTAGTCAGTTAGTTAGGGTGGTACGGGAACTCTTAACACCATCCCCGTCCACTGCTATCAGCATATCTTATTTAGTGCATTACCGGTACTTATTCACCTGTGCTTATTTCCATCTTATCTATATATCTATACATACACGGATCAACATCAGAACTCTTTCAGCCTTTTCACATACATGGCGGGGATGCTTAGTCAAGATAACCGGATAAACCGGGATCCTCGGTGGATCCCGTCACAGTGTTAAGATCCAAAGGCCCGAGCTAACTGCTAGAGAATGAGTAGAGAAGGAAAGACGACACCGCCGCGGACCCCGGACGACGATCTAACGATCTGCAAGACAACGGCGAGACGGTATCGACCCACGACGCCGGATCCGTCGACGAACGATCCGGCAACCAAAGAGGAGGGGGGCCGTCTACAATGAGAGGGCGAGTCGAGATGGGAGAAAGGCGAGTCGACACACGACGGCAGTCGACGCCGGCCAGCCACAGGCCGAAGGCGACGGACGGCCCACCGGAAGGGTTTAAGGGGGGGGGGGGGGGGGGGGGGGTAGGGTAGGGGCCCGTAAGTTGCGACTGCCAGGGCCTGAAAATCGATAATGCATCCCTGCCACGCCAGCCACCCCCCCCCCCCCCCTCCCCCCACACTACCCAGTCTGCCAATGTCTCTCAGACTTACTAAAATGTAATCTTTGTAACCATTACCCTTATCATCTATTATTTTAAAATTATTTATTTTTTTCCGAGAGGTGGCGGATAAACTTGATCCGCTGGCACAGTTCTCTGTGGGCTGGGGGATATCAATCCATAATACCAAGCAAGCAGCACATGGTGGACTACATGTCTTTATGAAAGGTGAAATACTCTGGGCAGTCAATACAGAAATACCATAACAATACAATAACAGAAATACCTCTTCTTTAAAACTTCTTAAACTCACTCCCCCCGTTTTCTCTGAATACACAGCCATGATCACGAGATTATTTTATATATAGGCCTATTTATATTTTATATTCCTATCACCATGCCTATACGTACTACTTTCATACATGTTTATCATTTTAACTACACTTGTATTAACGATTTTCGATTAACTATTAATTATTATAATACTGTAGGGGCCTACATCCACTTCGGATATTGAAATATATATAAACCATCAATAATTCATTTTTATTAATAAATAAATTACAAATATGCATAAAAAAGGCATATTTCCGATGACGATGTAACAATAAGGGAAACTCTATTGCTAATAATGTTACATATTATATGGCAATCTGAGGTGATAAATTTAAGAATATAGCTTGTATTCCCCAAAATTGTAAGCAAATGATGTAATGGCGTGGCCATTTGAGACCCAACTTGGCGATAAAGACCTCAATTTTACGAAAAATTTAATAACTCAGCTATTCTTGTGTCTTTTACGAAATTGTAAAATTTGTTGAGTATGTTCATTAATAATCTTTCATCACGATGGATCAATTTTATGATAAATTTAAGACCGTACACCCTTCATGGAAGATGGGGACTATATTTCGGTTAATATTACTTATACGTAGCGCTCTAGGGTGATCAATTTAAGAATACTGTTTATTCCTCTATTTTTGTACATAATGGCAAATATCGGAAAGGTGGCCAATAGAGGCGTGACATGCCTTGGTGATAAAGACTTCGGTTTTACTAAAAATTGAATAACTCGGCTATTCTTGGGTCTTTTTCTGAAAAAGCTGCAGGAGGTCTGCAGAAGCTGCAGAATACTAGCTTCCCACTACTATACTGCGATCTTCGTATGCAACTGTTTTATCATTATAATGTATAGTAGAAGTACAAAAAATATATGTTCATTTTTATTATTGTAACGTGTAATACTACATACTACATATACAGTAAATATATAGTTTATTGATTGATATACATTTATTGTAGGCCTACTGATAAACATTGGTGGAAAGAAATATATGAGCTCATATGTTAAGATAAATATAAGAACGGAACATATTGCAGTTCTGCAGTTGTACAATATTCCAATAAGATAAACCAACAAAAAAAAAACAATTCAAAACTCCCGCCAAACAAGCAATAGTAACAAAGCATACACACAATACACCATAGTACATACACACACCCATAACATAGTACATAGTACATACACACACCCATAACTAACAGATGGTAAATTACTAAATTAGGTAGAACACTGAAGTTAATCTGGCTTCAACCAGGTGGAACACTTAAGGTTGTAAGTATACTACCAGCGCAGCATACACAACAACTGGTAGTAAACTGGGTTAAACTTACCATACTGTAGTCAGAGGGGTGAGCTTATGCACGCCCATAACTAACAGATGGTAAATTATTGAATTAGGTAGAACACTGAAGTTAATCTGGCCTCAACTAGGTGGAACACTCAAGTCAAACTGGAAAAAAATGACTCATACAATGACTCATTAATAAATAACATTAGAACAAAAAAGATTCTAGTCCGGAGCAGTAATGATAAAATAAATAATATACCACCCTAGTCTGGGCGGGCAATGCTCGACCCAGGACCAGAGCCTCAGTAATTAGATCAGTAGTAATAAACAAAGAAAAACGATAGAGATGAAATATCACTCTACTCTTAAAATACTTTAATTAATCGTAAGTTAAATAGTAATTCATTGATTACAGTTTGGGTAAGTACATAAACTTTGTGCGCATTCATTTGCGGATTGACTCTGAAGTTGATGGCACCAAGTAAATCTTATCGCATATGTACATTTCCTTGCTCATCCCCGTTGCCAGGGAAACCCGTTACAAATGCAAACGGTTGCCAAGGATGTAGGTTTACATTGTTGGTTACTATAGTTCCTCTCCCAGTGCGATGTTCTTTGAGGGATCTTTTGAGATGGCTGGTCTCCCCAATGAAGTAAACATCAGGATACGGGATCCTAATGAATATGTAAACAAACCCAATGGAATTGTCGGGGATATGAACATCTCGGTAGAACGTAGTACGTTGCGTGGGTCTGGGCTGTTCTAGTACCGTGGATGTACCACCACTGCCAGCAGGTAATTCTCGCAATACGTTCATTTTCTCCAAGGTATCAGAGATATGTTTTAAAATCGTTGACTTTTGTCGTATTAGAATTCTAATATACTTTAAAGTATCTTGCCTACTTCCAACGAAGTATAGGCAACAAAGTCAGCAGACTCTGGAAATAATTACAAGCAGTTGGGCTTTCATCCAAAGGTTATAAATGGATTTCTCCGGCCCAAGTTGCGTAGCTAGCAGCAGGATGGTGAGTCCAATTATTCTATGAACTGTGATCGCCGCAATGTGTTGGACAGGCCACTATTCACGGCGAGCTTTCTGGACATTTGGTCCAACTTCAACCTCCTCTGAAATTCGTTTACTAAAACGAACCAACGCATATTGAGACATATTTGCAAGGTCGACAGCAGCAACTCCAACTGGTACCAACCTACATAAAAGTTTCGGTTCAATGACTGTGGGTAGTGATTCAATCACTACGAGCTGACCTTGAGAGAAGGTTTGTCCGCCCATGCAGCCATTGAAGGTGACACGCATTACAGCACCGACTGGGATGAGAAGTGTGGGGGCTTCCCTCACGGCATTGTTAGCAATGAAGAGACCCGGTCCGTTGCCTTTAACCAGGCACCAACGTGGCTCTCCATCTCGTCATTGGCTGTGTATGTTTCAGAAACTAGACCAGGTTGTTGGCAAAGTGACTGTAAATAGTTTGTGGTAGCTTCACGTTCGGCCTTTAGTTTGCCAACAACCCTAGTGCATCCGGCCGGAATGTCATCCCATGAGTTCACAAAGTTCGCCTTTGAGGATATTAATTCAATCACTCTGTCCTCTTCTACACGGGAGACCTCATGTAATCTTAGGATGTTGGAAAAAAAAAAAAACACAATGAAATCGTTAAAGCAAAAACTTTTAAGTAATAAGTAGGCTTTTGAAGTAATTATAGATATTAATTAAGTAAGTTTACTAAGTTTATATAAAATTAAAACAAGTATAAACTATAGTGGATTAATATTATTATGGCTGACAAACATAGCTCCATTAACATTAGTAATTGTCGGGTATCCATCACCCAAAATCACTTTGCGTCTGCGGAAGCAACTGAAGCACCGAGAGGGTTCGGGGAGATGACTGCGGTTCGGGGCCGCGGACGGGGCCGCGGACAGGGCCGTCGAGGGGGACGCGGTTACCGACGCGTGCCATACAGCGCGGCACGGCGCGGGACATACGCCGCGGGACACACTAACAGCGGGGCACCTGCAAACGTCGTGGGAGCGCCGAACGGTAAAGAAGCGCCGAACGGCGAAGAGGCGGAAGCGGGCGAAATCGCAGCCACAGATGTGGCCGATAAGGAGAAGATGGAGTGACGCGGCAAATACTGTAGTACTGGATAGTACTGAAATTCTACATTTCACTAAATTCTACAATTCAATTTATCGATTATACTCAATGTTATTGAGTTTATTGTTTTCCTTAAAGTAACCCACTCTTCTACACATGTGTGAAAGTCAAAGCCACGCTAACATTAAAAGGAAGTGGCCCATTCAAGACAATGTCTCATTTGAGCCACTTAAATGTAAAATGGCCCTCAGTAAACAATGTTTGTAAGGGCCATTTAAAAGGAAGTGGCCCATTTAAGACAATGTCTCATTTGAGCCACTTAAATCTAAAATGGCCCTAGATGGCAATAGATACGAATTGATTTCTACATCTTGTTTCTCGCATTACATGTGTTTTACGTTGGTTCTGAATTCATTGGAATAAATAAAAACGGCTTTAGACATTTCAAATTGTATTTTTCGGAGGTGTGTGCCAAATTAATAATAAATAAAACTAATAACAAAATTTTAATAAAAAAAACTTCCGAAGAAATTGGAATATTTATAATCAGTGCCCCAGAAAACCTAAAAATGTGAATTTAAGCACGCTAATAAGAGTAAATTTTTTATTATTATTTCTGGCATGAATAGGGTTAAAGGTGTAAAAAGGGTAAAAAGTTAAAGTGGCCCATTCAAGACAATGTCTCATTGGAGCCACTTAAATGGCCCTCAATAGACACTGTTCCTAAGGGCCATTTAAATTGGTCTGGGTCCTTCAAGACAAATCTCCCATTGGATACACGCAATGAAGGAAATGTCATATCATAGCATAGTATAGCATAGCATAGTATAATACCATAGCATACATACATAACATAACATAATGCATAACTATATAATAATTCAGCTGGTCGAGACAATGACAAATATGGAATAGGCCCTATAACAATATTATAGATATAGAATAATAATGAAATTTATAGAGGCACATAAATAATGGCTATAATAATGTAGCACATACTGAATTTGTAAGGCTGAAGTGTTTTCAATACTAACTGCTAATGGATTATATTCCTGTCGCTAGAATATCGTTTCTAGTAGTCGTGAAATGT
Organism: Nemertoderma westbladi; assembly: GCA_032718475.1. NCBI lineage: Eukaryota > Metazoa > Xenacoelomorpha > Nemertodermatida > Nemertodermatidae > Nemertoderma > Nemertoderma westbladi. The sequence continues at coordinate 47,525 of JAUCBJ010000924.1, read as the reverse complement.
TAGGATACATACCTAACATAACATCTACAGTTAGTTATCATAGCATGCATAGCATACATCTTATATCAGCAAACCAAACATAAACTGTAGCATGCTCTAAGACTAAGGGTCGGACGATAGCATGCCATAGCATAGTTATATACCATACCATACATACCTTAAATAGCATGCAACATTGTAATCCTAAAGTATATTTCCTTGTTTTTTAGGTTTCAAACTATGTTTTGTTAAACTGTAGTGGCCGCTAAATGAATCAAGTTTCCATAATTATTCATGTGTATTCATGTTGTATTTGTGCAAATTATCAAACCTTCCGTTTGGCACAGCTTAGTGAGGAAAGAGACGGCGAAGCACATAATAACAAAGAATCGAATATAGTGGCTGCAGATATGGTTTGACAGATGGGAGCTATAGTAGGTATATTAGGTAGTATTTCAAGGTCTACCTTTTTTTTTTGCCTGAGCCGCTAGCGGAATGGTAAGAGCGCCAAACTGGCGGTCACCACTTCGATCCCATCTGGACGTCATTCTCGACTTTGCTAAGCTGTGCCCAACAAAAGTTATAATAATTATTCATGAATCAATAATTATTTCTGTTCAATTTATTTCAGGGAAATTCGTTGAGTAGAAACATATGTAATTATCAGATTCTGCATTTTTGCACTTCTGTTTCTCGCTACTTTTCCTTGTTTTGGCGTCTATATTCTACCTATATTATTTTTTTTTAAAGAAAACTCTATAATTAGGGCCATTGTGTCAATTATTTTCTTCCACCACTGCGTGGAACATCGTGGTATTTATTGCTATTTCAAAATATATTTTAGAAGGAAAAAAGTTCTGGAAGGGCCATACCTCACTACTTGTTAATTAGAGCCCCCTAGTGGATCATATTAGTATTTCATTTACATCTAAGCAAGTTTGTTGGGTATGCTCAAAAGTTATATATTCGCACTGGCCCTTATCGGCCAATGCATATATATATATATATATATATTATATACCTACATATATCAGTATATACAGCTATTTTCAAAAACGTTGCTTTGCTACTATTATATACAACTTTTATATACTGGAATCTTATATAAGCTGAGCTTGAAATGGACCCGTGTTCTCATTGCGGTTTCAACGAACTAAGGGTGATATTTGCTGTTTGCCCTAGATGTAAGACAAAGGTTCAAAAGAAAAAGAAGAAATGCTGCGGCATTGAAATTGAAAACGATTGGATAACGTGTCCAATATGTGACACCGACACACTTTGCTCACAGGACATGACCAGCACTAACAGTTGCTGTGATACCGTTACTAAATGCACAGCTTCTGATAAGCGTGACCTACTGGAAACGGAACAAATAGGCGATAAAATCTATTACATCCCCAAATTAAATGAAAAGGTAGATTTGGTCTCTGTATTAAAGATTGATATCGATGATAAGGAAATAAAGATGGGTGGTAAGGCATATAGGGAATGCGTGAGAATATTCGAGACAGATTTTGCATCAAGATCCATTGACAATTCGGATGTAATATCACTATCAGTCTGTACAATCTATCCTGAGTTTGAATTTCGCCATCATAGAAGGAGAATATAATATGGAAGGATATAATATTTCGCCGATCCATTAGTGAACGACACCACAACTGCGTTCAAGCTGAAAAGGGAAATCGCAACAAAGGAACTTCAGGTTCAGCGTCAAAGGATTCCGATAAGGACGAATCAATGATAGAGTTTGCTGCCGTCATAAAATATCTGTGCCATCATCAAGTTCGGAATCTGATGTGGAAGGTGTAATCTCCATCACCTCTGACGCTGTTGTTGTCTCTGATGTTGTTTCTGATTGTGAGGATCAGGATGTTCGTGATAGTTACCAAGTTGGAGATTTTGTGTGGGCCAAACTTAAGAAACGGGACAAATTTTGGCCTAGTCGAATATGTGAGCCATATGGAACGCCGAAAAGTTCTAGACCATACTGGGTGTTCTTTTACGGATCCAACAATTATGGATTGGTTAGTGGAGCCATGGTTTTAAAATATAACAGGGGGGCCGATGATTACACTTCACTCATCAATTCATCTTCGAATAAACTATTTACTAAAGGTGTTGCTGAGTTGGATGAGGAGCTTGGAAAAATCGTTACATGATGGATGTTGGTTTAATTGAATTGAGTAGGATAATATTGTGTTGGTTGCTGGTTAATAGAATGCATCATTTGCCCTCACACAATCGGTTCCTTAAGCAAGGCTCCACGTGCAATATTTGTTGCAGTGCAGTTACAGGATCTTTCACACTACAGGCGCCACTTTTCATATGGAAAACATACAGCAGTACGACCTTTATTACTCAGGCTACTTAGTGATTGGGGTGTTTTGTAGTTTACTGACTTACAGACTGGGATATATTCGTTTGTTTTTTTGGTTAGGGTTTGTTGGTCAGGCACAAGCCATAATTAAAGCAGTAATTAAATCCTAACCCTAAGTCTTGAGGCTCTATTTTAAGAAATTCCACAAAATTTCTTAAATTTCTTATTTCTTAAATTTAATTACTGCTTTAATTAGGGTTTGGGCCGCCACTCTTGTAAACTGCGAGGCCCACAAGCGCTAGAAAAAGTGGAGCCTCTAGTGTGATATCCCCAGTTACAAAAGTTGCTCGTGTGAAGGGACCAGCAACATTTTGCAGAAACAAATTTCCGCAACAAAACTTGCTCGTGTGAGGCCAGCCTTATGTTGAGAATAAAAATGCCTGTGAAGTATTTTGGCAAGCAAAACAGTGTTTGACAAAAGAAATCGGTGTCTATCCCCACTAAATCGATAAATTCGGTTCAGATGAGCATTATTCTTGATTGTGAGGTAATTTTAATTAGGGATGTATTCTTTTTAATGTGCAATATCTCGAGAAATAATCACACTAATCTTGATCTTAATCGATCATCGCAGTTCTAATGAGTTAATTTAATTAACCTATGGGTATCAGGTATATACCGGTACCAAAAGTGGGTCATTCAAATTTTTATATTCTTTTTATAATTTATTTTTATATTCTTTTTATAATATATTTTTATATTCTTTTAATAATTTATTTTTATACTTATGATGGATTTTATATTCATGCCAACTATTGCTATTTGGCACATTACAAACGACGTTGGTGGACACAGTAAACATGAAGAATTTTCAGTAGGCCTAATGTTTCATTAAAATGAACCCAAAAGCAGAAGTACGTATATGATTATGTGAATGTTTTCAAAATTATAGGGCAAACGATGCTGATGCACCATATTTGTTTAGGTTAATGGTTGGTTGGTTGGGTATATTAGTTACTGGTAAAATACTTATCATCAAGTATTCACTGTCGCTATATACACCAGATTCACCCTACTAAGTTGGTGAATTAAGAAAAATGGCAAACATGAATATCAATTATATATCACATTTATTATTATTTTATATAGTAAAGTTATCCGGTGTTCTAAAAATATCCATGGTGTGGTGAGTGGTGACTTTTTCTATAACCCCGATTTGTGGTGCCAAAATTTAAAACCGGAATTTAATTAACACAAACCATGGTTTCATAGGTTTTAAAACCTTAGTTTGAGGGACAAACCGTGCTTTCTTAGGTTTTTAACCCTCGGTTTGAGAGATTCTACGAATTTAAACCTTGATATTAAAATTTGGAACACCATTTTATTATGGTACCTAAATATAAAACCGTAATTTAATTAACACAAACCATGGTTTCATAGGTTTTAAAACCTTAGTTTGATGGACAAACCGTGCTTTCTTAGGTTTTTAACCCTCGGTTTGAGAGATTCTATGAATTTAAACCTTGATATTAAAATTTGGAACACCATTTTATTATGGTACCTAAATATAAAACCGTAATTTAATTAACACAAACCATGGTTTCATAGGTTTTAAAACCTTGGTTTGAGGGACAAACCGTGCTTTCTTAGGTTTTTAACCCTCGGTTTGAGAGATTCCACGAATTTAAACCTTGATATTACAATTTGGAACACCATTTTATTATGGTACCTAAATATAAAACCGTAATTTAATTAACACAAACCATGGTTTCATAGGTTTTAAAACCTTGGTTTGATGGACAAACCGTGCTACCATAGGTTTTTAACCCTCAGTTTGAGAGATTCCACGAATTAAATCCTTGGTATTATAATTTGTAACCTCATTTTGTTATGGCGCCTAATTATAAAACCGTAATTTAATTAATCAAACCATGGTGTTCTAGGTTTTAAAACCTTGGTTTAAGGGACAAACCATGCTTTCATAGGTTTTTTAAACCTCGGTTTGAGAGATTAGCCATGAAATATAACCTTGGTATTTTGATTTGTAACCCCATTCTGGTATGGTACCCAAATATAAAACCTTAATTTAATTAACTCAAACCATGGTTTCAGATACTTTAAAACCTTGTTTTTGAGAGATTAACCACCGTTATTTGCTTGGAAAAGCGTCCTTGTAGATAGGATCATAATTAATGAAACAAAGGTTCTATCTGTTACTTTAACCGCCGGTTTCTTAAAATAACCCCCGGTAGTTTTGGTGTAAAAATACCCAGGGTTATTTTAGTAAACCGGCGGTTTTTTTAGTTAAAACCAAGGTTTATCTTTTTCAGTGCAGTGCTAGTCCAGACTAGTGAATCCCATCATAATCTTGATCATTAGATACCCCCCATTATGTAAGTTATTTTTTTCTATTTTTTTTAATATGTTATTGTACGTTCCCATTTTCTACCTGTCCACTTAAAACTCGTTTTTAGATCCATCATTATGGTAATATTGTAAAATATCAAGACTTGAAAGTATATATCAGTATATTGCTGTAGCAATAGCAGGAGGTTTAACCATAATATTATAAACTCACCATTATTATTAACAATGGCGTCAGGACAACAAGGAAATACTCCAGCGTTGTGACTTCCCTCCGATATATAGAAGGTACCGACAGCCCCCTGTTGAAGCTACCCTGTTGAAGGATATTATCGAAAAAATGGTAACCATAGATGGATGGGTAAATATTAAGGCATGGATAACCAGTTTAAGAGGTTGGCCACAGGATGTCAAATAAAAACGGGTATCCGGTTATGAATTTTTAATGTCGTTCTCACGGGCCATAATGGCACTCATCTGTATGAAGGGAGAAAACAAGCCATTGTTTGAAACAGGTATTGATTGATTCGTTGACACTAGTCAAAAGAGCCTGGGGGCTCATAAGAGTTGTAGGGGGGAACCCTCAGGTTATTGTACCAAAAACCAAACTTAAAGTGCCTAACGCCAAAACTAAGTGGCAAGCAGGTAAAACGGATGAAGATGGGACCGACGAGGTTAATCCCCAATTAACCTCGTATCACACACCCAATAAACGGGGACAACAAACCCCGAAGGGCCACACAAAGGGAGGTCAGAGGTTAAACCTCCGGGAGAGGAAAGTGACAGCAGCGAGGGGGGAAACACTCCCACAGAGGTGGGAGCCGAGAATTAGGTTATTGGCCAATCAGAGCCAAAGTAATTGCATCCGCTAAGTAATCAGGCCACAAGTACAGTAGGTAATCAAATATATTACCGGTCAGTTTCAATCTCAATTCAGTTATCTCAGTCACCCAGGGCAGTACGGTGACACTTTAACACCGTCACCGCCGCCATCAATATATTACCGTACAACATTTACCGGTTACCGATCTGCTGTTATCTCATGCTATCACTCTATATTATATATTATATTATCGAACTGTATTAACAATATTGGAAGAACTATAACAACTGTTTTCCTAACCATGCGGCGACGCGTAAATAAACCAAACCGGTCGGGATCCCCTGATCCCGTCAGACGCGCTGGTAGTATTCTGGAACCTTAACTTTGTATGAGTAAGTTATATGCCACACTGGTAGTATTCTGGAACCTTAACTTCGTATGACTAAGTTATATCAAATAGACCACCAAGTAATTATATTTACTACCATTGTATCCCCGTTTGTTACCAGTTGTATGCTGCGCTGGTAGTATTCTGGAACCTTAACTTCGTATGACTAAGTTATATCAAATAGACCACCAAGTAAATTATATTTACTACCATTGTACCCCCGTTTGTTACCAGTTATATGCCGCGCTGGTAGTATTCTGGAACCTTAACTTCGTATGACTAAGTTATATCAAATAGACCAACAAGTAATTATATTTACTACCATTGTACCCCCGTTTGTTACCAGTTATATGCCGCGCTGGTAGTATTCTGGAACCTTAACTTTGTATGACTAAGTTATATCAAATAGACCACCAAGTAATTATATTTACTACCATTGTACCCCCGTTTGTTACCTATTGTATGCCGCGCTGGTAGTATTCTGGAACCTTAACTTCGTATGAGTAAGTTATATTTAAGCAAATAATGTTTTATACAATATAAATTTATAAAAATATACAAATATAACCAATGCAATGCATTCACATATTTTAATTAAAGTGGCGCGGTTTTGATTAAACTTGCATCTTATTGTATTATACAACTGGTAGCACATTATTTAACTATTTGGCTAGAAATTATGTGCCAAAATAATTATTTAATATTGTCCCAGGAATATTATATTTTAAACATTCCATGTATTAAAAAAAAATCTCTCTCATCCTCTCTCATCAAAACGCATTTATATCAAAATGAGTCAATTGACTCAGCTTGGCTGTTCTAGGTATACTCATCCGTATCTTCTGATGGGCATCACCTTTTTTGCTGAAATTTTGTATTTAGATACCTATCTATAAAATATTAAAACTCTAAAAATTTCAAATCGATACGTGCAAAACTTTTTTGTTGAGAGAGGTTCAAACATGCAAATGAGTCAATTGACTCAGCTTGGCTGTTCTAGTGTTAAAAAAAAATGATGTGACAGTGTAAATCAATTATGTTGGGCCACGAATAATACTAATTATGTGCCACAAATAATTAGTTATCCCTATCTATCTATATAAATACCATATTGTTTTAGGTTCCTCGGCAGCTCTCTATATACATGGATATAATTCCATAACAACTGCGAATTCCCGTGGAACAGTTGCCACCGTCCAGTTCGCAAACACCATCGGACGAGAAGCCATCGAATGTGGGGGCGGCGGTGACTGTATGTATGTATCTAACCATCCGGCACGCACTACTGGTGGAAACCGGCCAACGGTATTCGGTTGCAGAACTTAGGGGTATCACAATCAACTCTGGGTGAGGGAACACATATACGCCTATACGGGGACTTCTTGATTCCAATCTTACCAGTGGGTTGTACATATCAAACTTATATAGATAGGGTACGTACTGGGCTAGAGTGGGGGATCAATTTTCACTTACTATCCTATCAAAAATTCTAAATTTAAACTTACGTATTTTCAATTCGGGTAGTGGGCTAATTCATAGGGAGGGCAGATTTACTGGGCGGGAAATATTTCTGGGTTACATCCATGACTTGGGACCGCACTATGTATCCCTTATACATCGTACACAAATTAATCAGTTGTCTAGCCAGCACACAGAGTTGCCTTTACCATCACACAGTGATTGTGTTAGAAACTGAAAGTAATACCGTTCCACTAATATACCGTAATATTAATATAAATAGGAAACATCAGAATGTGGGGGTGGGGGTGGAAGACCCTGTGAATGTTGGCGTTCATGATAACTGGAGTTCCAGTGAGGAGCCATCAGAATCGGAAGACGATGTGACAGACACAAGATTAAAAAACTATGAGATTGTACTAGATGGTAGGTGCGAGAACTGTATGCGACAGCCTGTCGATGGAATGGAAGTCCCTCTCCAGCAGTTTGTGGGAGCAATAATTTGGCGCCAGTTCGGACAAGTTCGCCAGTTCGTGGCGAATTCTTGTTGTGTTGCCCATGTAAGGCGTACCTTACCACAAACGCAATACATCCTAAGTGGAGTGACGGTGGGCCAGCCTACTTGTGGTCGTTAGTGACCACTGCAATGGAAGGGTTAGTGTGGAAAATTATTCCACAAACACTAAGGAATGCGTGGGAGGGACTGGAAAATATATATTCCCATTCAGTCCATGCAAATATTCATATTGCGCCTTGCTTTGAGGACATAACTTCGGTCAGGGCTTGGTTTAAAACCGAAGTGGGTAGTTTATTCGATGGCAGAAATATAAACGCCCTCAATAAATACCCCTGCTATGCCATCCGGTGCCCATTAGGTTGTGGGGAGTTTCTAGAGCAAGGAAACCTCTTACAGCTACACCACTTCCTCCACTTCTGGGTCCCCAACTTCTCCACCTTCAGACCGAAACCCCAACTAGTCCAAGGAACCAGAGAGGACTGGTTTATTCGTTCTACAATACTCTCATGGGAAGTGGCTCCGAGTCTCGTCTTAGACCCCAAGCTGGGAATCTGTGTTGTTCTGTGTGACGAACATAAGAACGCACAGAAACTCTACATACACGTTCCTCGCCATCCTCGACCTGATCCCCTCCAATACCCAGATAGACTGGCGCCAGCTACTGTTGTACCTAATACGGTGAGAGACGGGAAGGTTGGTAAGTACACCAGCAGCTTTACCGTGCTCAAGAACATGGGTGGCTACCATGGGTTGTCTGTGGCTTCATTGTCGGCAGACTTTGATTTTCACGTGACAGACAATAGACCAGACAATAGACCAATAGATCCTGTCATCTTCACCTCCACTCCATAAGCATCTTCTGTCAGTAGAAAACCCTGCCGACTTTATTAAAGACTTAGTAAAAGTTGTATATTCAACGTTAAATAAAGTTGGAATGAATACCTCATTCATTCCAAACCCAAACTGAGGAGACATTACATAATGTTGTTTTAAATAGTTACCCAAATGGGCACCAACAACTCTCCCTTGTAACAAAAAGTGCTACAGTTCTAGCCACTGTACCTGGGATCTCCATTCGGCATGAGGTAAACCGCTCCAATGGGGATGCTATTGAGTTATATATCCGAGATGGCACTCGCCGTTTTCTGGGGGGTGTTCTAGAATGCCCGTCTTTACCTCCAAGTAGCAGTAGCCCCGGTTGTGTAATTCTTAGTATTGGACTCTACTACCTCCAATCTACAGTATGCGCGATTTCTTGGAGGTTTCTGTACAAAAAGCAAGAGAATCGCTCTGATTGGTTGATCGAACAAAGAAACACCAGAGAACAAGGAAAAGCTACACGTGTACAGATCAGCTGTTAGCTGTCGTCATAGTAACTACACTGTTTCAAGAGGATCTAGCGCATTGCGACATAGAATTGCTAATTATGTCCGCTAAAGTACACATACAGAAGAAATGGCTTTTTATGTCCACTAAAACACCAGTACAGTAAGGATACGGCTTTTTATGCCTGTTAAACCAACTACAGAGTACTTTGCGGGGAAAATAACCGGCTAATTCCGCAAAAGCTTTTACAGGAACGTTTCGTAACTTTCTTATATATTGGTAGACACAATAAATTGCTCTCGGGTTGCAATTTAAACTAGTAAACTATGTATGACGTTAGTTGTAGATTGAACTTTTGTTATAATGAATAATAAAGGTTGTCTAGGGACTGGACTAGCAGCCCGATAAGGAACCGATATTTTATAAAAACTGTCAATTGGTTGCAGTTACCAAGTTACAAATCTCTTTCTGGTTACAAATCTGAGATTCTTGTAACAAATGAGTTCTCGGTTACAAATCAAAGCGCCTTGGTACGAATCTGTTCTCACAATTATGATAATGATCAATGAAATGAAATGAAATTGGAGTACCTTGTTACAAATCTTAGTTTATGGTCGTGAATCTGACTTTCTGGTTTCGAATCTGAGTTACCATTAATGAATCTGAGAACCTGGTTACGAATTGGAGTTCCCAGTTACGAATCTCTGTACCTGGTTACAAATCTGTGTTCCCACGTAAAAAGAGTGTTTGGACGGTAGCGCTCGCCCCATCGGAGATCTCATCTATGAGCGAGTTTGGTACCCTGCCAACACTATTTGTGGCAGATGCGGGGCAACTGGCCACCACGCAAAGAAATGAAGCGAAACATATATCTCTACCGGACTTAGTATGTAACTGGTGTGGGGATCAACATTCGCACACTTTCTACACTTGCTGGTGTTTCGTGGCGCAGTGCACGTATTGTAACATTAAAGGTCATAGGGCATCAGAGTGTCAACTTAGGGACATCCGCTATGAGCATATGTCAGTTAAAATCATTCGACAGCTATTCGACCATTGGGAGAATCTAGCAGACGAGCATGTATCGACACAGCGAAACCGTTTCCCTATGAGAGCACACTTGGGATTTTGGGCCGTAAACCCTCTCATAATGTCGAAAGAAGGATATGTGTCAGCTATGCCTCAATACGATGAACTCTTGGAGGAGCTGGATATATTGCCTTTGGATAGCGGATTTAAGGTTGTTCGGGACTACTTTCTATAGGTACACCCCGACAATAAGAACACATGGAACTTTCAAACTGTGGTGAACAAGATTACCGCCGGGGAATTCGACAAATTGCGAGTTGAACAGCGGAATCAAGGAGCCTGGCATTCGATAGCTTGGGCATACCAGAGCGCATTTTATCACAAATGCATAACCTCGTGTATTCTAGATGAGGCGGACGTTCTGCGTGAGACTGGCTTCAAGGTCACGCCATTAACCTAAAAGACTCGACACCCACAGGAAGATCCGCAACTTCGTATACTTAGAGCCCAGAAGGCCGGACAAGAGATAAAGAAGGTAGTAAATGTCGCCGAGAGGACGAAATCGAAGTCGCAAATCTGGATGACTCGGGGCACGGTTTCCTTCACTAGAGAACCACGCGGAGGGACAGGATGTGCTTTGCTGGAACCCATTAGAATTCAGACGACGTCATAGAGCGAGAGGTGTCAGTGGACGGAACAGTCCCACCCTTTAGACTTCCTCCTAGCATTGTGGAGACTTGATCCGATGTTAAGCCAATGATTGGAATCGGACGAGGATTTAGAGGACTGAGCGCACGACGGATGTGTGAAACTCCCGTCGTCCCCTTTCCTAGCGTTTTGGAACCACCGACAGCTCGACACCGAAGTCCGAGTCCAGTTCGATCCCGACCACCACCCAATCGTATTAGAGGGCGTGGACGAGCCCGATCGGCTAAGGAATAGGAGAGCGAGATGAAGGAAGGAAGGCTTGCGAGCCTACCGATTGGATATTTGTATTTGGATATAATATTTGGAAATTTATATTTGGATATTTATATTTGGATATTTATATTTGGATATTATATTTGGATATTTATATTTGGATATTATATTTGGGTATTTATATTGGACATTGGTTTTGGAGGAGCGAGATAGAGAAGGAAGGCTTGCGAGCCTACCGTTAGCAATCAGTGCTCAGGAGAAGATATCCAGACCAGCAGGACAAACTTTTAGCTCGTCAGGAGGACACTTTAAGACTTATTTGGAAAGTTATTAGCGCATTTGTTACAGGGCTGCACGGCATTTCTGCAGTGTGAATTCCAAAGATAAAGAAATGAGTTATTTCAACATCAGTCAAAATATTTATTCGGCAGTTAGGCCTACCTAGTTAGATAGGCATTGCAACAGCAACAAAAAACATAACCCCAGCAGACAGACAGACGAACCTATATATATATATCTAAATATAAAACCGTACCGGTATCGGCATATCTACACTCCCTGACTCTTTCTAAACATCACCCTTCTATCCCATTCCACAAAAATCATACAGTACTATATATGGGTCAATGATAAATAAAATAGGGTGGTCCCCTTATCATATTACACAGTCACCCCGCCAAGAAAATGGTCATCGTCCCTGATGATGTAAAAAAAAATACAGTTTTAAAACTATACAAAAACAAAAACTATATATATAGAAACACTAAAGCATTCTTAAATCACGTCGGATTAGGCTTCAACAAACAAGAAAAAAAAACTGTGTCTCAGCTTTATATAAAAGTCCAAACACCACTGAAACTTGACAATCGATCTAATTACTAACTGGCCAGGAAAGCAATCTAAACATCGATATCAAAAACAGGAAATAGCATTCAAATTAATGCTACTAATATATCAGTCCACAAACTGAAATTAACCCTTCTAATTAAGAATATGAAACATTCCAAATTGAACAACATAGTAAAGCAATATTATTTCAATCGCCATTAAACAAAGATAAATAAAGAAAAAATGCCAACTTTGGGCAATATAAAGATATACAAAAACCTAAACTCTATAAACAAAAAAAATGAAAAAGTATTTAAAAGTTTAACAAACTTAGGGCAGTGAGTAGTAAGGCATATAAGACGGTTGGAGCTGAAAATTATGTAACAATGTACTATAATATAACTGGGGCGACAACATAAATAATTGCTGCAGGACTGAATTCAGAACAATAAGTAGGATTGACAGGACAATCGTGCTGCTGAACATGAGGGTAATTAATAAAAGCTGGGGAATTTGCAGAAATATACTGCAAATGAGTAACCCCAGGTGACGGTGTTGGTTGATGACTACGCAGTTGATAAGGACTTCTTAGTGGATGTTGCCAACGATGTCCACGGCGACGTGCTGCAACATTAGGGTCCTCCAATCCCCGACCTGCACCATTATTATCACACGGTTGAAAAGGAGAAGCTGCTGGATTCAATTCCGGGGGTAAATGAACCGTAGAGTTCGTTATAATTGAGTCATCAATCTCGGAAATGTTACGGCGAGGAGGTAATAAACCGATATATCCCTCATCATCATCAGAACTATCCATAGATTCTGGTTGGATAGGCTTATTATGATGGTTAGGTTTAGGCTTGAGTTGTGTTGTCTTGATGGCTGGTTTCATATGTTTACCGTTGTGAACATGTTGATCCATATTCAAATAATAGCAGGGGAACAACATATTTCTATGAAGAGTTCGTGTTACAGAAGGATTAGATTCTACAACGACCTCATAGACTGGATTCTCTCCAAAACGTTTTTTGACAATATAAACATCCTTTGACCAGTATGATTGGATCTTTCTATGTGGTTGGTTGGGCTTTGTAGATTTGACCAAGACACGATCACCAATATCTATATCATGTCCTCTAACACGCGTATTGTATTGCTCTGCACCATGGTCACCTCCTTGTTTACTATGTTTCTCAGCTAACTTGTATGCTTCAGCCATCGCCTGTTTATACCTATCAGCATACTTTGAAGGTGAAGTCACGTTCTCTTCCTCACTTGTCTCACAATCCTGGAAAACTAAATCAATAGGCAGACGCGGTGATCGCCCAAAAAGCAAATAAAATGGAACAAATCCTGTAGAAGAATGGCGCGTACAGTTATATGCATGCACCACTTTATTCAGATGCTTGGGCCAATGTACCTTCTCAATGTCAGTTAAATTTCTCAACATGTTAAGTAGAGTTCTATTGAAACGTTCAGTCTTTCCATCACACATGGGATGATAGGGTGTTGTTCTAGAACGCTTTATACCTGTCATTTCAGCTAAACATTTAAACAGTTTATTATCAAATTCACGTCCCTGATAATGCAAGATACGCTATGTCGCCAAACTTAGAGTCATCGCCATTTCTTTCCATCTTCTTAAGTACAGGACCAATAACAGGATCTGAAAGTTGGCTATGTCGCAGTTCATTTAGTGGAATATGATGAAGAGTTTCTCGGTTAATTTCTTGATCATTCAAATCAGTACTATACAATTAAACTGAAATTGGAGCCACAAACAATTCCTCATAATGTTGTATTGAATCAAGATATGCTTTAAGAAAATCACCTGATAATACTTCTACTTCGCTACTATCAGTAGAATTATTCAATAAACTTGGCAATCGTGATAGAAAATCAGCATCAACATTACTCTTACCAGATCTGTAAATAATATCAAAATTAAAATCACTCAATTCTGAAACCCATCGAAGCCCTGTTGCATTTAGCTTCGCTGTAGACATAACATATACAAGAGGATTATTATCGGTATAAACACTGAACTTTGGAGCATATAACAAGTAATCCCTAAATTTCTCAGTGATGAGCCACTTTAATGCTAAAAATTCTAGCTTTCCTGAATGCAAGTGATAGTTTTTCTCAGCCTGGGTCAATGATCGTGAGGCAAAAGCAATAACGCGCAGCTTATCATCTGCCTGTTTCTGATACAATACTCCTCCAAGCCCATGATTACTAGCATCAGTTGTTATAATAAATGGTTTCTCAAAATCAGGGTAGGCCATTATTTCAGATCCAACTACTTCATTTACAAGTGAATGTAGTGTCTTTAAATGTTCATTATTTAACTGAATTTTATCACTAGAAAGCCTTTGGCCTGTCCTTGTCTTCTTAACAGTTTTGTCACCAGTCTTTAATATATCAAAAGATTAGCCGCCTTCTGCGCAAAGTTTCGAATAAATCGGCGATAATAACTAAGGAAACCTAGCACACGACGTAGGTCACCTACAGTCTCTATATTCGAATCTTTGATCTTCAATACATCATCTTTAACCATAGGATCTATATAATATCCACTGGAACTAACCATAAATCCCAGAAATTTAACTTGATGACGGAACAATATGCATTTCTCTATTTTCAGCTTGGCTCCAACTTCTCGTAATTTCTTAAATGCCATCTTTATGGTTTCCAAATGTTGTTCAAAAGTTGTATCATACAACAAAGTATCATCTTGAAATGGGTTACAACATTCATCTAGCATATCCTCAAAAGTATCCTCCATCTTTCGCTGAAAACAACTAGGACCATTTGAAATTCCAAACGGAATCCGTATCCATTGGTATTGGCCCCATGGAGTTACAAAAGCAGTATAAGGGCGACATTCCTCTTTTACATACCCCTGATGATACGCTTTAGCTTGATCTAATAAAGAGTACCACTGTCGACCTCCCAGATTGTCTAATAAATCCTGCACTTTAGGTAGTGGATGTTCATCCCTAATCAGTTTCTTATTTAAACCTCGATAATCTACACAAATTCTTAATCCACCACATTTCTTTCTGACACAAATGAGTGGAGCTGAGTAAGGAGAGTTAGATTTTTCTACAAATCCCTTTCGTATAAGATCACTCAAATAATCTTTTACTTCCTTATACATATTACGAGGTATAGACTGATATGATTTCTTAACTGGAATTGAGTCTGTAAGCTTTATGTCCATTTGTAATGAAGGCATATTACCAATATCAAATGAGTCCTTGACAAACAAATCTTTATTATCGTGAAGTAGGGAATGGAGAAGGTTTCGTTGATCATCATTCTCAAGCTCCGTTTTTTTTATCACAAATTCAATCTTTTCATCCATAGACAATAACTGATCATTTGAATTAGTATGGTCATCTATTGACTCTTTATTTACAGCATAAATCAGAGTATCTTCAGTCTCATCATCAGATTGAAGTAGGCCAACTGGAAATATTGACTTCACAAAAGAAAGATGTCCAACCACTGTTAATGGTGGTAATCTCTGTACACTTGGGCCATTGTTTTCAATGAGAATTGATATTCTAGAAAGCAATTTATCTGAATCATCAACTGATACAAGGCCTTCCATAACCACAACATCGGGGATTAATTCAAGAAAATTATCATCCACTTGAAATAACATCACATCATTTGCAATCAATGATTTCAATGAATACAAATTAACCCAATTTCTTCCCGGTTCAATCAACATTGGTTGCTTGTTAGTTCTTGCAGGGACCACAATAAATTCATTATTAGTATTAGCCTTATTTACAAAATCACTAGCTTGACTAACTGAAATCCCTATCGCAGAAGCAATTGAAGAATTAAACATTGGTCTATTGCTGTTAACCAATTCCAAATCCTTACACATTTCCAAATAAATCTCAATAACATTATAACCTATAATTGGTCGAACTAAACCTTTTGTAGTTGCCACTAATACTGGAACTTCTAGACAAATGTTTGACACATTAGCAATTTGATTTCCTGGAAAATCCATGAGCCGAAATGGAAGAGGAATCCAACCTAAGTAAGGAATTGTAGAACCATTTGCAGCCCGAATTAAAATTTCAGAATCCAGGAGTTCACTAATTGGTCTTATTGTAATATCATGCATTTTCTCAGCAACCCAAACACTAGATACCACACTAACCTGTGCTCCAGAATCCCAAAGAGCCTCAGACTTTACATCACCTAACCAGCATGTTATAGTACATCTATGCCCCACCAACTTTACTAGCTGACTACTATTGTTAGCCTCATTGCTACTAGTAACCAGACTACAAAGTTCAATTTCTTCAGCAAAACATGTACAACGTGAAATAATGTCTTTGTTAGGGGACTTTGCATAGTAATCTATGGCCGTTGCCCGTCCCTCGGAAACGGCCGGCTTGAGTTTTCCTGATGCCGAGACTCACCTAAATTCTTGGCTCTATTCCTGCAACCACGAGCATAATGATCTGAGCTGCCACAATGAAAACAATGATCACAATGGACATCATCACCTCCTTCTAAACGTAAACTACATTGCCTACAGCTTCCTCTATGGACATACATATTCTTAGTTGTAACAGGCTGCCCCTTTTCAGCTCTTCCAAAAAATTGCTTGATGCCTTCAGTTAAAGTACTAACCTGAGCCGTTAACAACTGAACATCTTCTTTCAGATTTCCACCATCTTTTTTCACAGTCTTAAGAAGACCAACTGAATGTAATCCTTCAGCTTGTACAGGCTTTCCATCACCAGTACTAATTTCATTCAAAACAACCTTTGCTGAACCACCCTAGTAGCACATAACGTTCACACACAGCTTTTGGACGTTGAGAACATGTCCACTCCATAAACGTCGCACACATACTGTACCAGATTTCAACGTTCTAAATTAGTCTCCATATAATAACGCCTAAATGGTGTTGGTGTTTCAACTGAAAAGTAACGTTCATTAATGGTATCAGTTAATTTCCCGTTAATGTTCTTGGACGTTTGAATTTGCCATGGGTTAAAAGGGACCAGCGGCCAATGCCCCTGTTTCCGTCAACCTGGCCCGGCCGTCTGGGCCATTGAGGGCGACGTTCTCCTGCCGCCCGTATACGATGGAGAAGGCCATTGAGGGCGACGTTCTCCTGCCGCCCGTATTAGGGTGCATCATTTGCCCCTTACATCATGGATTGTCTTGTACCTCTCATAAATAGTTCATTTTGATGGGAAAATAATGCATGTGAAGTATTTTGGCAAATAAATAAAATTTACCTGGTCCACCAACTTCATTTGTAATTACCGCTTCAGCGACATTTGACGCGACATTACAAATTAGCAATTTTCGATATAACCAACTTTTGGTATCCTTGCATTAGTGATAGTAACTTATTAGAACAGCAATGGTCGATTTAGTGGGGGTAAAAACATTCAAAACAAGAGTATGTCTAGTTCTCGATATATTGTTGAAATGGGTATACCAGCATGGGCTGACCAAATGGGCACACCCGAACCACCTAGACCAGCTACACCCGAACCCCCTAGACCAGCCACACCCGAACCACCTAGACCAGCCACACCCGAACCACCTGGACCAGCCACACCCAAACCACCTGGACCAGCCACACCCGAACCACCTGGACCAGCCACACCCGAACCACCTAGACCAGCCACACCCGAACCCCCTATACCAGCTACACCCGAACCACCTGGACCAGCCACACCCGAACCACCTAGACCAGCCACACCCGAACCACCTGGACCAGTCACACCCGAACCACCTAGACCAGCCACACCCGAACCACCTAGACCAGCCACACCCGAACCACCTAGACCAGCCACACCCAATTTATGGTATGATCTCTTTATTTGCTATACCATGTTAAATGGTAAATAATGCTTACTAAAATACATTTACTTTATTGGCTTGCAAGTGCCCCATAATTTATCTGATCCCTGCATTAATCTACTCATTCAAATCAACAAACAGCTTTACTTTGGGGAGCCAACCACGACCGTCTGTCAATCACTCAGTAGGCTAGAAACTTGCGGTGCCATGAAAGAGTTTTACAGATTGAGGAAATTGAACAGATTGAACAGATTGAAGAATGGACTTTAATTGAGAACACAACTGTAGAATTATACACAATCTTGTTATAAATGTGTTCAACGTTCAAAAAAACCCAAGATCACCAATATATACGGCATTGGATATAAGTTAACTGAAACAAGTAGTTTATTTGAAAATTATATATTTGAAAAGTTCTAGTAGGGGATATTTTCATTTTCGAGCCATTTTGGTTAACTACAGCGTCTTATAATTGTCACCAATGAAATCAGCACATACGAAAACCTCAGTATTGGTGAGGATATTGACGTTGTATCCTATTTCAAAATTTGAAATTTCACACTACTTGCACTTTTGGTGCTCTTGTGGTACTTTTCAAATTTCCAAATTTCAACACCAAATTTTACCCATAATTGTTTTCAATGGGTTTGGTGTTCAAAATAACCGAATTTTGATGATTTATTTCACCATTGAGTGAAGTTACCCCAAAGAAACTGAAATGTAAAATTGCAGTGCTGAAAAGTGCTGACATAGGTGTCACTCACAGCTTCCTTATATCTCGAAAACTCCAGGTCGTGTGAACTTCTAGTTTTTTTCATAATATCCCTGATAAATTTGAGGAATTTACATGGAATTTGAAGTTCCCTTGATCGATCATCTCTATAGAATCTAAACCCCCCCCCCCCCCTCGGGCTTTTCAGGGCTAACAAAGAGCAGAAAGTTATTTATTAGTGGGTTTCGTGCCTGAGGTATCTATCCATTAAACCGCAATGAAGTTCTGAAACGTCTTCCTTCAGCACCATCTACGCCTGCTGTTGCTGGTGTAACAATTGATAATGCTGTCATCCAGCATTTGGAGGAATTGCAAGGTAGTGGTGACATACACAACCAGTAATGGGATAACTGTTAAAACAAGTTAATTTTTATGTCCATTCTGTGACCAAAGTTCGTCCATCCGAAAATCCACAAGCCCAAGGTCAGTTTATTCTCCACTTAATTAAACATGTACATTTTACAAATGCAAACTAGCATGTTTTAGTTTATTTCTCCCTATTTATTTATTATTATTTATTTTTATACTGGATACTCTTGTGCAAAATTTAAAATTTAATCAGTGTAATTATCAATATCGCAATCCACATCCACATACCCAACACTCCATGAATATTAGCCCACCTTCCACGAACCTTCACCCACCTTCTTTAACCCTTTTCTCACCGCCCATGAATTCTCACCCACCCTCCCAGAACCTTTGCCCACCTTCACCCACCCTCTATCACCATTTGCCCTCCTCCCGCCGCCGCAAACCTTCACCAATTCTCTATGACCATTCGCCAACCTCCCACGAGCTTTCACCAACATTTTTATCAATATCGCAATGATGGCACTGGTCTGCACAAAACAAATTATTACAATCACAACATCGCAGCGACGTTTCGCGCTGAGATAAATAGGTTTGCACCTAAATATGTTGGTATTCACAGCTTCTCGGAAGCTTGCAACTATAGCGTACATAAGATAAAAGTTAAGAGAATAAACAATAAACACCATGTCTTGAACATAGGATGTTCTGTTCAAGAACCGCTCATACTTTATAAAGTAAGTAATGTCTGCTGCGCTGGACATTGTAGTTAAAGTACTGTGTAACTGGTATAAGTGAAAAGCTACTATTATAACTACTATGAAAGAAACAATGTGTATAGCAGATAAAGTACCAGTTATCATAAGAAGTTTTATTGCATTGCACATCTTTAACATTGACGGTGATTGAGGGTTTACCCTAGCCACATTATAAAACTTTGTTATAATTAGGACATCTATAATAAGTACTGCTATAAGTTGGGTGAGTAAAACAGGTGGAACACCATAACCATTAATACGATAAGCTGTGTTTATGTGCTCATTATTGGTTCTCCAATAATCATCGATTGCCCAATATTCAGTAACACCATCAACCATATTTATTTCACCTTTAAATGAAAACATAAGAGGCCAATTGAGAGCAGCGCAGTAAACAACCACAATGATTAAAACTATATAAACCATTTTGGGATTTTTCGCTTTGGTATTTTTATACCATAATGGAAAATACAAGGCTGCAATCCGATCTAGACCCATTATTAAAGATAACAGTTGTGCAGTAAAGGGAAATGCCCAAACGAGCATTGGCGAACACATTTTAAAAATCCAGTATAACAAATTAGAAGATTTGTAAACTAGATAAGACACTCCATCGATTATTTCATAATCCGGGGTAGATTTCACCCACCATGAGAGAGTTTCCCCACGTAGCAGTAACCTCCCAATACAACATAATGACTCCAGAATAGCGTCGAGAATTAACATTTTGTAAAACAAGGTGTTAAATGACTTTTCAAGTAGAACTGTTGTTATGGTAATGGCATGTCCGATTAAACCAACTGCGACAAAGGTACAAATATATGGCGTGATAATTATTTCAAATACTTCATTAAATTCGTTAAATTGTTCACCCTCATTCAGATATAGGTCATAATTGACGTCTTTTAGTATCTTTATGTAACGATCATTGTATGCACTACGGGGAATATTGGCGATATTATAAAGTTGAAGACCAATGCTGGGTTTATCAGTCATCACACCAGCTGAAGTCATACACGCAAGAAAACCAATGCACACTAGCAGTGATTGCGTTGTCATTATGTCCAATAGGATGTTGAAGAATGTATTATTCAAAGACTATTCATTGTATTTTACCTCTTACTATTGAATGGATTTCATCATATTTTTATCGCTGTGCAGAAAGTATAATTGATTCGAATACTACGACTACTTACTTTTAGTTTGAGCCATAAATTAATCAGCCACATGGAGTTTTGGTGACATTATGGGGACCAAACAAGATGCTCAAGATTCGATCACTGGTTAGGACAGAATAGGGTTGGTGCGCGCAAAAATTGTTGGGCTAGAAACAATCGAATATTGGGTAAAAAGGTGCCCGGAATCAAATGGCGGGGTGTGTTTTTGTAAAAACACGAGGAAACGGTCGAAATGGCGGGTTTAAGTATGCGCGGGAAGCCAATTTTGAAAATCGACAGTGATTGGCTGCACTCATTAAGCAGTGATCTGATATATTTTTTTATCTTGGTTTCTATGGAGAGATATTTTCGATCAATTCAAATACACATTAATTCTCAATCATTTCACACTTTGCTTATATCAATAGAAAACGGATAGTCTTGCACGTATTTTGACACTACAATTAATTAAATTCATAAGGGGTAAGAATGGTAAAATTGATAACAGGCGAAAACAAGCGAAAACAGTTGGAATGTAGTGAAAACAGATGAAAACAGTTAGATCGTTTAAAAATAATCATCCATGCATCCAGGTGAAAGTAGATATTGAAGTTAACTAGGTGTCATTATAGATTTAAAATTTAGTGGCATTTATAATGTTGCTAACTTAAGATGACGTTCTATGTACAATAACACTGCTCATATCAGTGCCCGTGCTGCCCTACCGGTACCTGTTGTACTGTACCCGTACCGTTTGGGTAGTAATTGAATTTATTATTATTGCAGAGATGCACTTTATTGATTGTTATTAGTAGTAGTAGCTAGTACTGTAGGCCTAAGTCTGAACTCCATGTCTGTAATAACGATGCCAGGTACGTAAAATACATAACACATACGCCTATTTCATTTTCAGCATTAACAAATTTTGTTTGTTCTGATAATGCGGAAACAGCTGGAAGCGAAGATACCGGAACTTCGTACTTCAACATCTTATCTTCTTCTATCGGTGCCGGTACGGGTGCCGGTATAATAGACGTACTGAATACTCTACTCTGTAGGCTTACTGCATTGCAGTACTGGAGTAAAATCCATAATCATGCAACGGGTAATCAGTGTTATTGTACATGGGTTAAGGGTAGAACATCATCTTAAGTTAGCGACATTATAAATGCCACTAAATTTTAAATCTATAATTACGCCTAGTTAACTTCAATATCTACTTTCACCTGGATGCATGGATGATTATTTTTAAACGATCTAACTGTTTTCGTCTGTTTTCCCTACATTCCAACTGTTTTCGCCTGTTTTCGACTGTTGCCACAAACTAGTACTATCCAAAAAAAAAATATAAATATAAAATCAAATTAACTTTTTTCACGAGCTAAAAAAATGTACTAGCTAACACAAAATAAAAATTATTAGCTACCATCCTACTGTCGGAAGGTCAAATATTTGTTGTAGAAAAAAACCTCATGATAAAAGCATTTTTCATATGAAAAGAATTGGCCAAACTATGGGTACTCAAGGTGTACTAATGCAAAACATTTTCGCTCTGGCTTTGTGAATAACTAACTACTTGTACGGCTTTATAAACAGGGTCAGGAGGCGCTGTAATATATAAGCCATTAATTTAATCAGGTGACTTCTATGAATGCAGATAGTAGTAACAAAGCATGTTGAATAATATATTATATGCCTTCTAAGAACCATTAGTGTTCTTAATGGACTATAATACATTATACATTATAGAAGAAGCATATTGGTTCATGGTTGATGGTCCACATATTTTTGTAGGCCTAATATACAGTAGCTACAGTAGACAAGTAAATGCATTAACTGTTTTTGTGTGCTAGCACTAATGAAATAATTATTAATTGGATAAACAGGAAAGAAGGTCGAATGAATTAAAAATATATCATAAATGAATACAGTATTGACCAAAAGTTTGGTCAGTAGGTAAAAAAATCAAGACGGGATACAGACGGGTGCAATACAGCAAATCAAAGAATCGAGAGTTGGTGGGGGGTTCTTCGGAAGGAGAACGTGCAGTTATGGATAGAATTATTAAAAGAATTGCAGGCAGAAGGTGACCTCCCCGGAGACTTTGTTTCAAAGGCTGTTGTTCAGTTCTGTTTTACTTCACTAATTCAAAACGAACTAGACACATTAGCATCAGTGTGGAACCACCATCCCAGGTAGCACAGGACGTCCACGAAAGAAATTGAACGTTCATATTTGGTACTTTTTTTATGCGAATCTGAACATCAATGAAATATTTTTCAAAATAGGTAAAAATTGCTGACGTTGTGAGTAATTTACCAAATTGTGACGTTCACATTAGGTAATTTAACGTCCTAACTTTAAAGAAATTGAATATGAACCAAAACAAACGAATATTGAACGTTCAAATTGCGTCCAGTTATGCGTTCATTTCTTTGAACCTAAATATGTACGTTGTTTGAACGTTTATGAACGTTCAAACATAATTTACTTTAACTTGTTATGTCAATGGCATGTTCAAACTTGTTCGTGATACAATTATCTGACTATTTATTATTGTGAAATTATTTTTTATGTTGGTTAGCCTACTCCTTGTATGGTTGGTGTGGTTCCGCTTAGTTATATCTGGACTAATGGTACATTCTCAATACAAAACAATTACTTTAAGTAATCGAAAAATTATTCACACAACAAAACATTGATAACCAATACAATGCTGACGCATTTTTAAACATTTTAAACAACAAATAACATCAAAATTAGACAAAGGTGATTCTACTGATTACTAAAGCTAATACACTAGTACTATGTCACGAAAAATTGTAATAAAATTATTAGAATATATTAGGCCTTTTGAACCAAGAAAATATCAAAGAAAGAAAACCGCAAAAGTTTGTCTATTTTGATACCAACTGACCAAATACCATTACATTTTGTTGAGATAAATCGGATATATGGGCGTTGGAATGTTCAAACTTCTATCATGCGTAGGGTAATTTTTTTAATCGCAAAACATTATTTTTTATTTTACAAATTTATCATATTATATAAACCTTTCTTACGTTTCAATTGCGTTTTGTATGTATTATTGCCTTATTGCATAGATACAAAATTTAAAATATCAATTATAAGGTCATAAAATTAATTAATTTTTTTAGGATTCATCAATATGAATAATCTATTTTGGCTGGTAATAAGATAAAATACAGAAATCTAACTAATCCAATGTGAATTTGTGGATCATCACCATAATATATCATGGATACTCTTATATCACTATCGATTAAATAATTTCATATATACTCTGATGCTTCCTTCTCTAAATGTATAGGGTATTGTAGGTGTAGGGCCGTAGGATAGGGTGTAGGGATTGGATAAGGTAGGCTAAACCCCCCCCCCCCTCCCCTCTCTACACAGAACATTGGATTGGTTGGTCTCACGTTAAATTTTTACGTTTATTCAACCTAATATGGACCTATAACACACCAGAAATGAACGTCTAGTGAACACGTCATTTGAACATAGATTGCCTGTGGTCTCTTTTACATTCAATTGCCCGTTCATATTACGGTACTTCTGACGGCCAACAACGTTTAGCATCAATAGCATCTTATGGGAGAAATACAACGTCATATGAACATAAATCCAGAACGTCTGGATGAATAATGAACGTAAATTTACCGTAAATTTACGTATTTGTGCTACCTGGGATCTTATTCGTCCTTCTGGAAATTCCAACGTTGCAAGCGGTTGACCTAATATTATGTATAGTTCGCCTAGCCTCTACCATGCTACCAAACAGCTCTTAACCATAGCGCCTTTTGAAATTAATACTTTTATGAAATTAATACCATTATTTCGCTCATCTATTCCTTGTGATGCTGATGTATATGAACTGTGCATTCAGTTAATGTGTGAGAAGAAGAGATTGGATTCAAGGATTGGATTCAATTCATTGGATTGGATTCAATTCATTGGATACTAGATTGGATTCCAGCGGAATTGGAGCGCACTTTAGGTTGATGCTATCTTCTCACTGGGAAGATAGCATTGGGGGGGGGGGGGAGTGTTAGCGGATCCAATTCACTGCACCACCCAGCGGAAAATGGGGAAAGGCATGATTTACGAATCATGATTGGATATGCGATATTACCAATATAATATCGCATACCAAAGACACCAAGGCAATATACATTGCCAGCTAGAGAGAGATACCAGCACATCAGCTCATCTCAGGGGGAAGCTAGCATAGGGCCAGGGGAAAATAGGGATTAGGCTATTATTGTATTAGACTGAGATGCGCTTATCTGATATTATGAACAACAATAACTATAAACTTAGTTATTTCACCGGCCTTCGGCCTTTCAATTTCTCCACAGCCTTCCAGTAGCCTAGCAAACGCGGCGACGCGTTTGCAATGACTCGAAACACACACACAATGGTCGGGATCTTTTGCCAACTCGGATCCCGTCACAATTTCGTAACTGTCCATAACAGGTAAGCAGATTTGCATCCCGCAGGTGTTCCTTAGGCATTCCTTGGTTAATATAGGCCAATCTTGTTTTTACCTACTACCAGGGCCTTCTTATTGCTGTACTGAATTAACTGTACTGGTACCTACTGCAGTACTGATACCTACTGACAGACTGACCTATTGGATATCAGTTTTAGTTTTTTTACTGCATTACAGTACTCCTGTACTCAGGTCCAGACTGGAATCCATACACTTTGCGCCGGATTAATCCGGCGCACTTTAGAATAAAAGCACGCCAAATTGGTGCGCATCGGCGCGCGGTGTGCATCAAAATTGAGCACTTTTTGGATGGATTCCATACAGGACTCAGGTACTGCAGTATTAGTCTATAGACACATTAGTCTATACATTACAGCATTAGTCATTAGACGCAGACATGAACCACATTCCACATTTAAAATTGCATGAACCGTAGGCTAGTTAACTGCAGAACTGTGCCTGTAATTTTCTGCATTAGGCATATTAAAGCTACAAGTAATGCAGTAGCCAGTTGTTGCCAGTAGGCCTAGTACCGGTAGGCCTACAGTAACAGTAGTAACATTCAGACATTAGGCAGTTAGGATTTAGTGATTTAAATAAAGTGGGATAATGCCGTACTGTGTCAAGTGTGGTAATAGACTTTACCCAAACTCTTGCTATTGCCATCATTGTGCGAATCCAACAGGTACCAGAACCACTACTGGCACTTCTTCTTCGAACATTGACAATCCGGAGTCCGTGGGAAACCTGGTACGAGATGAAATTATATCTGAAAATAGATTTCCACCAAAAGAACAGCTTACCGATACCGGTACTGAAATTCTAAATTTTTCAGAGTATATGTCAGTAAAGAAACGGGGTCATCTTGAGCCAAGTTCGAGTAGTATAGGCCTAGGATCGAGTTTCACTTCGAAGCGTCCAAAAACTACCGACACGAAAACTATGATTAATATTGGAGCATGTAATTTAAGTAAGGGTACAAGCGATTTAAAAATTTGTTTACCGGAAAGATGTAAAACTTACCGTTGACGTAGATATTGACTACGAAGGGTTACATGTCGAAGCAATTGCGAAATCCCGTGCTTTAAATAGCAATGTTTTCAAACGTTCGATTCCAAATAGTGATATGATACTGCTATACACCGACTTTACACCAGCGTTAAAACTCCCCATAAGTGGCGATAACTTTATTTTGAGCAAATACAAGGCAGAAATGTGTAAGCCTTCCAGTCGGCCTACATTTCTAATTTGTGTTAGAGCGGATTATGAGTATTCGATACTAGCTTCTAGCAGTGATGAGTCCCCGACGGCTAAACTAACTAGATCCCTAGACTGTAACAACCATACTGTGAAACCGATTGAGTTGTTCGATGAACCCGAACCGAGTAAGTAAGTACTCATATTGCTCGATAATGGCGATAATCACAATAATTGGACGAAATTGGGGAAGGTTAATACAAAAAGTTGTTATCTAAGAGATTTTATGTAATTTCTTTCATGGTTGAGGCCTCATAAAAAAACCCGAACAAAAATAATAAACCAATGGATACGAAATCGGTGATTCTGATATGATTCCAGACACCATTAAATTATTCAATTCATTCAATTTTTATTAAGCGTAACCACAATTATTTAATATGTCAATAAATTATTTATAATATTTCGTTGGACAATAATAAAGGATTTACTTTTACTGCAATCATCCGGTATCTGTTCTATTTTTTTTTTTTTTTTTCATTCTTTAATTGTCAAGCTGAAGTAAAAACCTTACCGGTAGGTATGCAAGTACAGTACGATACAAATACTAAAATAAAAATGCAACTGAACATTAGACGTTGCATACAATCAGTGATCAGCTGACGGCTGTCAGCTGATCAGTAGGTTTCGCCCCAATGGGGGCTTTCTCAAGTAGCTAGTGCTAGAAAGGAGACAATAGATAGAAGTTCCCAAGGGAGACGGGACGGTAAAGTGAAACAAGGTAGAAGTGTATCCGTCTAACCACTGGGAAGAAGCACCTCAAACTTGCGCCAATCACGTTTCTGCTTGTTGATAGCTGGCTGGCGAGTGCGTATATAAAAATTTCTAGTTTTTGCAGGACAGGACGCAAAGGGTGCCGTGCAATAACCTTGAAGTGTTTGAACAACTCTCGCCAGTCGGTCAACCAACGTGTGTTGGGCTCCCCGCGGTGCGTCATGATATGGTTGTGAACTGTCTTGCCTTGTTCACTACCATCATTGGCCGACCCGTCTTGATGCTGTCTAACGCGTTCAAATAAGTGTTGGATGGTATGTCCAACATATTCCCCCTTACAAGAGGGACAAGCAAATGAATACACGATGTTAGAATCGGGAACCGGATGTTTCAATGATGGCAGTGATTGGCGCAGTTTGGCAGTTGTGTAAACAAACCGCACTGGCCGTGCGCAAGATCTCGGTACTAGACCACGTAGCCTACGAACGAAAAGTTTGGTAGCCCGACCGCGGTACTCAAACTTACAGATGATAGGCCTGGGATTATCTACGGGTGCTGGATCCACCAGGTCAATGACCTCAGTGGTTGCAACCGCAGTCACCTCGCTCTCACTACAATTGCCAGGACGCCCCCTAGCGGCACGGATGGCGGTAAGCTCGCGTTGAATCATCGCATTCGTATATTGGTTATTGCTAAGAATGGTGTTAGCTTCGCCAATTGCAGTATGGAGCTGGGAGCCATCCCCGCCCTTACTGACGTTGAAAATACGATGAAACATAACTACCCCCCGTTTATATGCCTCAGGGGCACACGCAGTAGCATTAAAGCATTATGAGTTAACGTTGTTTATGTCTTTGTATAAACTGCGCATTGATTGAATTGACAGTTCACCACCATAGGGGATCTTCCACAGTAAACCCTTCCACTCTGTTTCCTAAAGGAATGCCTGTTTACCAGTTTAGAAGTTACAAACAAAAAGGCTTTTACATCCAAAATCTAGAATTTCACTGTTCTGATTTGTTTCCCAGTACCTTTACTGCACTATGTTGCTTAAAAGAAACACGGCTTATTTTGCACCTCAGAATTACAAACGAACCTGTAAATTTGAAATAATACATGTAATAGATGCAGGATATATGTACAAAAAAAGTTAATATTTTTTTGGCACCATAAAATTATCGCAGGAATAAAAAAAGCCGACCTAAAGTCACCTATAAACTAAAATTCACAATTTTCCTATCAGCATTAGTGAATGTTAACTTACAAAATAATTTAAAACTCCCACCCCAGCCCCTTCATTTTTATTGGATAATTTAATTATCCTACTATAAGCCGCAAGGTGCAGCGCCATTATATTAAATACTATTTGACCATACAGTATGTAACCCTACCCTATTGTTCTGTGTTACCGGTAGAGAGTTTTGTCTGACTCTGTGCTTTATGCCTACGGGCCTACTGTGGGGCGAGCCACGAAGTGAGTGAGCCTTAGCGTAAGGGTACCATTAATCAACCTATCGTTCTGTCGTTCTGTCGCTTTTTTTGCAGTGTTCAATTTTAAACGTTAATAACTCAATGAGGCATATAATGAAAACGAGTACTGCGTAGACTATATTCCTATAAACCATACCTGGCTGCGCCTATTTTACGCATCGGTAGTTATAAAGATCGTCAGTATCTTCGTCAGTATTTACGAAATATATTTAAATACAAAACAGGACGAGCACAACGAGGCATATAATGAAGAAGAGTACTGCGTTCACTATATTATTATATAAACCACCTGGCTTCACATATTGATCGCATCCCTAGTTATTATTATTATAAAGATCGTCATAGCCTGCGTTTAAGAAATATATTTAAATACAAAACAGGACGAACGCAACGAGGCTTATAATGAAAACGAGTACTGCGTTTATTATATTCCTATAAACCACCTGGCTTTGCATATTGAACGTGCGATTGGAAATAAGTTCGTGCTACCCTTCCGTGGGTGGTAGATGTCGCGGTTATGTATTGGTGGGTGGGAAGAGTGGGGGGGGGGGGGGGGGGGGGGTGCAGATTAAATAAATAATATCAATAAATACTGATTTTATGATACAGTTGCTCAATTTTAATTTGTATCTCATAACTGGGCCTCGTGCTGCGCGAAGGCCCCACGAACGTGTGGTGTTGGGTAGTTTTCATTGTAGTACTGCTGTTCAGTTCAGAACTACTGCTAGTTCACTCTACAAAATATTAGCCAAATTTTGTCAAAAACATTTTTTGTTTCAAACCCCATTAAACTATATATTTTCTGAAAGCTGGAGACGAGTAGATTACAGCTATGATAGTGGAAAACCTCCCATACCTGTTATCCGGAACTCTATCTACCTGTTTGGTAATAAAACTTATCAAAATATACTCAGCTCCATTTGGCAAACTAATTGAAACATATTTGAATTTGCATTTGCATCTGCATTTGAAACAGGACTTTCGATAAACAACACTAATGCATAAAAACCATCCTCTCAGGACATTATTTTAATTAATTATACTGTTCGTGTTGTTCATACAATGTTTTAAATTTTAACACTTAAATCATGCATTTTGTCATTAATAATGACATTAAAAACTTATCTACCATTCAGACCCACACTTCTTAACATTTTCATAAAAATGAATTTTTATTTCACAAAATAAAATTTACCCACAAATGTTATTATTTATTTATGGTCTTATACTGTACGAAATAAACAAGTACCTATTTAAGAATACAATTACGTATACATGGGAAAACTTATTTTGAATATTATCACTACCCTTTAGTAATGATGGGTCGAAAGTCCCCCCTAGCCCTTCACAAGGGAGTGTGGACGTAGGGACGGGGCCCAACGCCAACATATCGTGATAGTTTGTCACATTGGAAGGGGAGGGGGGGGGGGGGGGGGGTGATGAAACGTGGCTGTTAATGTTAAACGTGAATGAATTAATATCATAAAGTAGTATTGAGCATTACGCACAACCATAATAGATTAGATAGAGAATTGGGAATGTGAAGGCCCTTGTTTTCACGTGACTGCCATGCCATATTATGATGATGTAATGTATATCCGCCATCTCTGAACTTATTAAATTAAATTAAAGGAAGAACAGGAGTCAGTATGTCGTTAACATCAATTATCATCTCTGAACTTGGGAGAAACGAAATTGCGACAACTATGGCGAATCGGGAAGCCTGGAAGGATCTCATTTCCACTGTCCGAGTTCGCTCGACTTAGTAGTAGTAGTATATCCGCCATTGACGTACTGTTGTTATGTAAAAGGTAAACCTAATCACACCAGATAGTAATTAAAATAATGTCTTAATTTCTAATTATATTCATTCATACAATAAGCAATGTAGCCAATTAAGGCTGTGATTGACAAATTAACCGCACAATTAATTAATTGACAAAACAAAAATCAAACTAGTAGAGATCATATCTAAACCTGTATAAATATAAATAAACGCAACGATATAACTAATACATGTACGTACACTATATTAACTATAGAGGGGATACTGTCCCTCCTGCGAAAAGCAAAATATATTTATCAGTATTTTAATTAATGTAACTTAAAGAAATTGAGCCTTATTCGAAGAAATTCTACATGGGCATTTTGGACCTATACCGCCACTGCTTGGCTCTTTGGAAGTGTATTTCCGTAAAGCTCTATTGTATGGCTCTAGACCAACCCAAAGCAACATTAGTATGTGAACACAGAATTCCATTCCCCATTCATTTCAATGGTAGCCAACTTGTCTTTCTTGTATTGGGGGTAGACCACTGGTTAGCTTTCTGCTATTGTGTTATTCTAAGATAGCGCGGCAGGAATAAAGAGAAATACCGACCTCACTAATGGGCTGTTCCTTCAGGTCAGCTTAAGTTACAGTGTGAATGTTCAAGGGCGCCGCCAGTGGCCAGTCCACTCTGTTATTGTGGCTTTATGAATGGAGTTCCTTTAGTAGTTTCAAACGCTTTCATTCTATCTGCGCGCAAGAAGATGGGAGTTGAGTTCGGGTTGCGGTTGAGTGTGGGTGGAGTGATTGACAGGTTGTTGGAAGTTGTCTGATTATGTTTGAAACTGTCTGAATCTGTTTGAAACTGTCTGAATCTGTTTGAAACTGTCTGAATCTGTTTGAAGTTGTTGGACTGTTGGAGTTTGTCTGAAAGTGTTTGAAGCTGTTGGATCCGATCGGTTCAGATCGGATCCGATGGCACTCTGTTGGTGAGCTGGACTGTATATTCTTTTTAGGAAGGTAAAACAACCCATTGCAAATAAAATGAATCAGAGACAAAAGAAGGTTGGGAAGATTGATTCATCGATATGTTATGCATGTTTGGAGAAGGAACCCCCGATGGAGACAACCATTTTAGACGAATATTCCGAAGTCAACTGGATACAATGTGATCAATGTGACCGTTGGTATCATGAGGACTGCCTCAATGATATTACAGACCCCTGCCTATTCTGTGAGATTAACTAAAGTTACATTCTAGACTTGCTTAGATGAACTAAGGGTACATGTTATAAACATACATATTTACATTTTTGGCAGATTTGAGTTAATCAGTTAATTGTTGTTAAATATTAAATAGGCCTAATTGTTTTACCTAACTGCCTAACTAATTATTGATCCTGAAATGAAACAATTACCAGTAGGTATTAATTACTGTTATATCTTTAGACCTTGGTCAGGGTCCTAGACAAAGGGTATACTATATAGTTGAATTATATACTTTCTCTTCTAATGTCTGTTGTAAGTTTTTTTTTATTTTTAATTATCTTGTTTTTGCAAAAATCATAAATAATCTTAACTCTCTAGTTTTTTACTTTGACCAAGGATATATTGGTTAGGGTCCTAGTCATAGTGTGTAGTTGAATTCGAATTATATTCCAATGTCCGTCAGTCCGTGTCCAGACGTGCTTTTCTTGTGCTGATTATGAAATGCATTTTTTTTTTTTTTTATGTACAACAGAAATCTACGAGGCCTAGTTAAGACTAAAAACCCGCTTATTTAACGTTAATTTGTTTAACTGAAGATCAGTGGTAAGGCCTTATCTTCCATGTGCCATATGACGTCATGTGTGTTTTGTTTATCAATATTTTCATCTACTAGGACAATGTACGGTAATATTTTGTATTGTATATTGGTATTATTGTATATAGTTTCGGCAGAAATGCTTTAAATGGACTACAAGTAAGTAACTAGCCAGGGCGCATCTCTGCGCTGCATCCTTAAATGGTAGAAATGAGTATTGGAGTTTCCTCTAGGGAGTATAGTTCTGGGGGGGGGGGGGGGGGGTGTACTGGAAATAAGTCAACAGTCTATGTGTGTAATCTTACT
Source organism: Nemertoderma westbladi (assembly GCA_032718475.1). Taxonomy (NCBI): domain Eukaryota; kingdom Metazoa; phylum Xenacoelomorpha; order Nemertodermatida; family Nemertodermatidae; genus Nemertoderma; species Nemertoderma westbladi. The sequence continues at coordinate 14,870 of JAUCBJ010000924.1, read as the reverse complement.
TTACTTTTTTACTTATCTAACACATTCTTAAAACTTACATGTGATGTGATACTGTGATATGACTTCAGCATAATAACTATCACATGTGCTTGAAGTCTTCATAACAGACATATAACAGCTGGCTGGTAAACCAGTTAAGCCGTTGGCCACCTTTATCATAAGGCTTTAAGCAATTGGTATGCTCCTCAGTAACTACTGTATATATGTATTGGTAAATAGAAAATAGCAGGTATAATAATTAATAATAGTAGAACCCATACAGGCGGCCATAAGGCAGTAAGGTAGGTAAATAGCACCTAGCAGCCTAGACCGGAAGAGTTACTCTTATTTCTATCCCTCTCTCTCACTGTCCGGAATTGGTGCAACTTATTTGGTAATTTTTACCTGAGTCATTTATATTTCCATATTGGCTACTATTATTTCCGGAATTGTGCTTGTTGCACCAATTCCAGACAAGCCCGACTCAAAAAAAAAAGAATGCCCAGCCCCACCCACAAGGTGGCACTGGGCAATCGATGTTAGTGTTTTATTTTGAAGCTGAATAATGTAATGTAATGTAATGTAATTGTAAAAGCCTTAGGGTTTCAAACGCAACAAAGTTATTATCATTGTTAGCTAGTATAAACTAATATTAAATAACGAAAAATAAAATTTTGTGATCAGTCATGTCGAATAGCTTCTCAGGTACATTATAGTCAACTGGGATTGACAAAATCGAACAGTTGTCCGAATACTGTATGGGAGTGATATGCTAAATAAAGTGCAATTTATTTTTTGTTTTTAGGGACCTTTCATCTGGAATGACATTCATAATCATGCAGCTCACCCCCGCCGAAGACGCGAGATTCTACATAAATGGCATCGGCATGGGGTCTTTCGTCGCACTTCTTGAGCCGGGATTCCGTGGTTGGGAGTTGACCCGTCTCCCCGTCATTAGCTCCAGACTCCCCCCCCGTTCACCGACCACGGCCAGCTGCCTTCCCGCAGCATGTTATCACTTTTGAGGCCCGGAAGGAGAAAGAGAGAGTTTTTTAAAGTTTCTGAAAAGGAGGGGGGGGGGGGGGGGGGGTTGTTGATAAAAATGTAATGTATTACAGTATGTACACAAGCTACACTCATTTATGAATATTCCCATGTCAATGACACTTATTATACATTTTATATTCTAGACAACAATGAAGAAAGTATGCGGAGGGGGGCTGTTTGCCATGGGTTAAAAGGGACCAGCGGCCAATGCCCCTGTTTCCGTCAACCTGGCCCGGCCATCTGGGCCATTGAGGGCGACGTTCTCCTGCCGCCCGTATACGATGGAGAAGGGCGACGTGTACTGCCACATGTGTTTTCATCGTGGCAGTTTACGTCGCTCTTCTTCACCGGAGAGCAGCTAAGAGTAAGTTTTTTAATTAATAGTATAAATAATTTAATAATTAATACTAAGTTAATAGACCCCCCCCCCCCCCTATCTGCTGATTTAAGGAACATGGAAACTAATTTCTAATATAACAATAATTTAAAAATATTCCAAAGGCTGTTTTTCTGAACTAGTTGTTCCTTGTTAGTGTAATAATAGGCCCTGCCCTACAAGAACAAGACTCAGTCTGGGACACTACCACAACACTGCCATGTAAATCCAATCGCTGTCCATCCACAAAGTCAAGAAAGCCCTGTCCTGTCAATCACATCGCGGCTTGGCCATTAACAAAAGCCAGTCCTCGGTGGGAATCTGAGTTCAAAGGCTTGTCGCAGAAGAGAGATGTAAACTGTTACCTTGAAATCATTTCAATGTCATTTCAATATGAGACAGAAAGTCTGGAATTTCGGTCCGTCGATTTCAAGGTCATTTCAATATGCCATCAATGTCATTTCAATGTCAATGCTACTTTCAATGATATTCTATGGACACATTTTGATCAAACTTTGATCAATGTTTGATCAAAGTTTGATCAAAGGCATGCTTTTTGAGAGCGGGACTGTATAGCTTCCCAAGTTGCCATATTGATGGAAACTCTTATCCCAGGTTACAACTCAATTTGTAGTATAGATTATATCATAGATGATGACATTTATATCATTAGTAAACCAAATAATGATGCTAGAGGCACTCCATTTCCACTATGAAAGTATCCTGCTTGACAGCGGGATACTTACTGTAATAAGAATCTCAGGGATACTTTCTGTAAAAATCTCAGGATACATTACACTGACTGACTGACTGACATACTGACTGATAATTATCTAGGTTAAGGCACTTCCTGCCTAGCGATTTTGATAAAATTTTGCAAGTACATTGCTTTGGTGGTTCATAATCGCGTTACAAAATTTCAGATCGATTCTATGTGTGGTATTCGATATAGTTAGTTTTTTGACATTGTTTTGTCGCGAAATTAAAAGCAATGGTAAAATAACAGCTGGTGTTCATGATGAAATATGGCTTAATATGTTATACACAGTCATCTGTTCGTCCACAGAATGTCTCTCTTCAGCAGAAACACTTCTGCACATCTCTCGCACAGAATCAAGCATTGGTCTAACTTTATATAATTTATCTGAATGAGGATCACCAGCTGGTGGTTCCATTGTGATATCATTGCAGTGAAAATACTCTTAATAGTTTCAAACCGTAGTCGACTCATAGTATCCGCTATTGCAGAGACGCGAGTTTCATAAGCCCAATACATTCGATATTGAGGATATTTAATTACACCCATTAGAATTAAAATTCCGAGAAATTGATCAATTTCATTCTCAGAAACATTTATACACTTTGACGTTTTCGTTTGGACTGTCGAATATAAATTAGTCTGCTCTGCTAAATGCTTAACGAGTGACTCACGAAAGAAATATCTAAAGTATTCCAGTAGCTCATTTGGTTCAGGAGGTGGATTAGGAAACGCATCCCCATTAAACTCACTGTCTACAGGTTCACTATCCTGCTTTCGCCACCTGTAACTACTATCCTGTATCTCTTCATTCGATTTGGAAGCTATATCATCAAGAGCTGCGGCGAGATCGACTATATCATCTGCAGAAATCTCATCCGTAATATCACCACCACCATCAACATTAATATCAAACTGTGTTACATCTTCCAATTCATCGTCATCTTCACTCTCAGACCCACTTTTGTTCCCCCCAGGTAACTCCACGCTGACTATCTCATCTTCTTCCACCATACCACGGGTTTCGTCAAACCGAACACGACTTCGTTTATAAAATCTACCAGAAGGAATTGATAGTGAATTCTCTGCACTATCACTATCAGCAATATCTAATCGATTTACTGTTCTCAGGTCTGATAACATTAGCGAGAGGTTAGGGTTAAATCGACTCATACTGTATCTCTTCAGTATAAAAATTAGAAAGTCAAAATAAAGTGAAACAACATGAGTAAGAGGCAGACAGACAGACAAATAGACTTTTGAGAAGATAAATTTTAATTTATAATAATATATTTGACCTGAGATACAACTCTACAGTGTCCAATTACTAAGGCTGCTTTTTACATGGTGTTACAGGTAATGTCCCAAATTTACTTCCATGAATGACCAATGTTGTTCTGTAACAACATGTAGAAAACAATGCACCACACCCCCCTAAACATACATTCTGCTATGGGGTAACGATTAGTAGGTAGTTAACACGCTATAGGCTATCTGCATATTTTTCGTAGCTCTTATTATGTTGAAAACAACATACGTTATGGCCTAGAAAGAAGCGCTCTAGCGTATAGTGGTACCTGATTCGCTATTTCATCTTTAAAGTCGATCTATGGCTATCGGCTTCGTATTGACTCTGTCAGATCAGGTTTAATTACAAACTACAATCATTATGCTATTTATAGCACCCAATCACAAAACAGGAAATTGAATTTTGTTCATGAGGGAACCAATTATATTTATGTTGTTTACAAACAACAGTGGGCATTAAAGGGTTAAAGTGACCTGTGGGCCAGCCTGGAAAAAGTCACCCAGGCGCGCACAACGCCCGCGCACTTCATTGCCAACCGCGCATTCCCATATAGAAAAATCGCGCACCCCAAGAATCTTAACCGCGCACCCCAAAAATCTCAACCGCGCACCCAAAAAATTCAACCGCGCACCCCCAGACCCCGAAAATAAAAGGTAGGATAGGCCTACTGTAGTTTAAATTGCGCGAGACTACTGCTACGACTACTGCAAGCCTGACATGGGACCGGTACAATTTAGTAGCAGACTGATTGCTGCCCAAGCCCAACGAAAATCATATAAATCGTAGGCCTACTTACTGCAATACTGTATTACACATTTATTTATTTTATTTATTTATTTATTTACATTTATTATTAGCAAAAACACTAATTATTATCACAATTCACAATAATAGTTAATGATTAGAAAAAATTAAATCAAGAAGTAGGTAATTAAACTAAGTTGTTAGGCGCATCCGCATATACTGTACACGTACAGTTCACGTACGTACTATTATTTTACTGTATTATTATAGTTATACTGTAGATACAGTAAGAGTATTTGAGTAACAACGTAAACCAATCTCGATGTAAAACAATCGTATGTTTTTCAAAAATGTTGATCAGTTGTTTAAAACAAGTGTGACGTTATGCTGTTATGAAAGGTTTCATTAAAAAAATTTATATTTAAAATTGTATGCCTACAGTACTGCAGTATATTTCTCTAGTTCAATTTTGGAATAAAAAATTTCATTGCGAAATCTAATAACTATTTACATACATACAGTATATAATGCGTACATGGAGTTCTTGGAAACGCTGCGACCAGAGTAAGTACGGAAACGGAAATAAGGTAGCATAATGTAATCAGGTCATACTGTATGTTTAGGTTAACCGCTCACAGTTCGGCCGAAATATTTTATTACATTTTTTCAGCTCTTTCATTTGATGTCATTTTCGGCCGAAATTTCGGCCGACATATTTTGTTACATTTTTTCAGCTCTTTCATTTGATGTCATTTTCGGCCGAAATCTTGACCGAAATTTCGGCCGAAAATGTCATCAAATGGAAGAGCTGAAAATGTAATAAAATATTTCGGTCGAGATTTCGGCCGAAATTTCGGCCGAAAATGACATCAAATTGAAGAGCTGAAAAAATGTAATAATATATTTCGGCCGAAAATTCAGTCGAAATTTCGGCCGAAAATGACATCAAATGAAAGAGCTGAAAAAATGTAATAAAATATTTCGGCCGAAAATGACATCAAATGAAAGAGCTGAAAAAATGTAACAAAATATTCTAAATGTTAAACTAAATATCATAATAAACTATAAAACAAAATATTATTTTAAATTTCGGCCGAAAATATGTTTTGAAATTCTCTAATATTCTTTTTAAAACCTTTAATATTCAGATATTATTGCTGACCTTTTGGCGTTAACGGCGCCTCATATTTACCTTGCCAAGTAATAGTGTTATGATAAAAAACTAATAAATTTTGAACTAAAAAATTAACTGTTTTTCTATACATATGCTTAAAACATATGTAAGTATGGAAATCGAAAACGAAATAGTTGAAATAACCTGCCACGAATGCATATGACGACATAAATACATACAAGACAATACATACTGTATGTCAATTAAAATTTCCGTACTTACATATGTTTTCAGCATATGTGCAGAAAACAGGAAAATTTTTGGCGCGCAAGAGCGCGCGCACACACGCCATGTGCGCGCAAGCGCGTACACATATGCCTTGTGCGCGCAAGCGCGCACATGTGGCTTGCTCTGTGGGCGCACGGCGCACGTTTTTGGCCTTTTCTGCGCACGCGCACGCGCACCCATTATTTTACCGCGCACAACGCGTTTTAATTTTTGCAAACATTTTCCAGGCTGGCCTGTGGGACCAGCCCATTATTAGTGAGGTCGGCATTTCTCTTTATCCTGCCGCTCTATTTGTATTACAATATCATACAGCTAACCAATGGCAATGGTCTCCCCCCAGTGCGGGAAAGACAAGCAGGTCTAATACAGTCTAATAATAATTACAGTCTAATACAGTCTGACAGTTGGCCTAATACTATTACAGTATTAAGCTCTTACAGTCTTACAGCCTATAGGCTTTTAGTATTACTGTATTACAGTCCCAATCCCAATAAACATTAACTTGGTCATTTTGGCGGCCAAAACGACCAAAATGGCCAAATATAAATTGCGGCATTCATGGAAGTAACTTCTGAGGCAAGTTGGCTTGTCAATCACAGCCAGTGAATAGAAGCTGAGTGTAAGTAAAGCCCAGGATGTTGGCAGATAGAAAAAGACTTCGATTTCCGGACATTCCCTTCCCACCCCCCCCCCCCCCCCCCCGTACTGTTCCGTACTGTTTTATATTTCGCACGTTTATTTTTCATTTTGTAAGGTAAACGGACCGCTTGTATCCAGACAAGTTGTACAGTATCCAATTTCCCTTTCTTAGCTCAGAAATTTATATTTTGCATCCCGATTTTACATTTTGTATCCACGTTTTATTTATGGATTTCATCAATTCAATTACACTGTATTGTTTGCTAATCTTTAAACAATTAATTAGATGACCTATATATTCCATCCCCCGAATGATATATTGTTTGGTTTACTAGAGTTATAATAATTATGTAATAGTTTTAATTATGAGTATTATTATCTAATTATTTTCTTCAAATTGAAGCAGATGGGGTTGACTATTATTGATGGTCCTTTTTCGAAGAAATCCTACATGGGCATTTTGGAGCTAACCCGCCACTACTACTGCTTGGCTCAATGGAAGTGTATTTAGGTAAAGCTCTATTGTAAGGCTGTGGCTCTGTTTAAGCTTAGCTGAGCCAAGACGACAGACATTAGGATGGGAACACGAACACACCATATTATCCTTCCCCTATTCATTTCAATGGTAGCCTGCTTGTCTTTCCCGCACTGGGGGGAGACCATTGCCATTGGTTAGCTGTATGCTATTGTAATACAAATAGAGCGGCAGGATAAAGAGAAATGCCGACCTCACTAATAATAGGCTGGTCCCACAGGTCACTTTAAGGTAGGTGGTAAAGTAGGTACTAGGCCCTACAGTTTACATGTTCAAGGGCGCCAGTCCCTAGTCGCTAGCCCATAGTCTGTCATGGAGTTCCTGTAGTAGTTTTAGACGCTTTCACTCAGTATCCTAATGTCCAGGAATTTGGGAGTTGAGTGTGGGTGGGTGGATTGGTGGCCCCCACGCAACACTGCAGTGTCGGGTGACTACAAAACAAAGACCAACGACCCAAATAATAAAGACCTGTACAAATACAAAACACATGTGTTAACTTTCGTTTATTGTTTTGGTTCCCCAACACGCCTCTGTAACCTGCTTCTTTACTAACCTGCTCCTTTAAATGGCAATGTGACCTCACGATCTCTGGCAATGGGACCTAAAGCTCTTTGGAACCTAACGCTCTTTGGGATGTAACGCGACTTTACCTCTTTGTTTTGTACAGGTCACAATGAGCGTTATGTACCATTGCTATTTAAAGGAGCAGGTTAGTAAAGGAGCAAGTTACAGAGGCGTGACGGGGGGATTCAAAACAATTAACGAAAGTTAACACATGCAACATCCCGAAATTAATTTATGGACATCCATTAATTAGTTATTTCATTACGATTCTGATTGGTTGATAGATTATTTTCGGGACGTCCATAAGTTAATTTCGGGACGTCCATATAGTTAATTTCGGGACGTCCATAAATTAATTTCGGGACGTCCATAAATTAATTTCGGGACGTTCAGATTATTATACATTCTCCTCCTTTAACGATGCCCCATTCAACTCCTTTTATAAGACTGTGTACTCTATAATGCCTCAGTGGGCGGACTCCAGTACTGCAAGGCTCAGCGCTGGGTAAGTTAACAATCTGTCAATCACAAAAATGAAAGCAAGCAGACATTTAGTCAGATTATTAAATACTGTCAGACTGCTGTGGTACCGGTCTGCCAGTAGCCTAAACCACTATCGGACCTTCCAACCAGTATATCTGTCTTTCTGCTTTTCTACCTGACTATCTGATCAATCGAGTTTGATTTAGTAGTGCCGTAGTAACGATTTACTGAACAACATTGATTACTACGGTTATTCACTATATATCCTACTGACTGACTGAGATCTCGCATTGGCCCACTGGTAATATTTCATGGTTATCGATACTACTGACATACTATATCACTAGCACTACTGCACTGCTGACTACTCGCTTTTGTTTCATGGCTATGGCGCAAGTAACTGTCTGACTACCTGCTTTTTGTGGACTTTGTTGGACTCGGAGGCAACTGACTGACTGACTGACACAATTTTGGTCATCAATAGGCCGAATTATACAAAACGCAGTATTGTTGCCTAGTAACCAATTCACACCTACTGTATTTCAATATTTTTAGCAAGCATACAGTATTTTTCTTTTTTTACAAATAAACAATTTATTTTTCTAGATTCAAGATACCAATGTCCACAAATAAAGTCAACTGCCCAATCTGTGATAGAGAGACCTGGAGCGTTCATTTATCCCGCCATATTAAAATTCATTTCGCACAGTACAGATGCGACTGCTGACGGAACTTGTCCTTGGAGAAAAAGAGGATGGTTGGCCATCTTGCCTTTATGCTTCAATGGGGGGACCGGATTTACATATGTAAACAAGCCAGCCAATTGTCGTTGTGGGGAATCGCTCACCCTGACTTCCTTCACTGAGCACGAATGCTACACCCGACATTTTTCACGAAAACGTTAAACTCCCACCATCAACAACTCACAATCATCCTCCATCAACTCTACCCTGGAACAAGTCGGCGCCGGCTCCATTAACGAACCATCAACTTCGCGAGATTATAACTATATGTTCCCAAACAATCCCTTTCAACCTCCCATCAACGGAACCGCGCACAGGCGTCTATTTACTTATAACAATGATCTCTCCGAAACAAGACTCGTCATTGAAAACTTTAAACGAAAATTTTCAGCATATCAAAGAACACGTTTGTAACCATTTAAATACTGCTGTTGGATCTTTTTTAAAAGTCTGGCTTACAATTAACATCATAATGGAATGCGAAACGTATTGGCGTAACTAGCAAAGGATTCCAAATAGAGTCCTTTTGTTTTAAATCTAGCGTAGCAATAACCAAATTCTAAACAATAACGACTTCTTTAACTGGTTTTCTGGCACTGTAAACTGCATTGATCAACTATTAAGCGTGTTTCTCTGCCTCGGCTCGGGTTGGCGCATAATAGCTATCGAGCGAATAACGTGCTCGCAACGCAATCCCTATTTAAAGGGTCAAGGCTTGAATAACTCTAAATTATTATTAAATAAAAACTGTACTGTAAGCGTAGAGCGGAGATTGCTTTAAATACGCGGTATTGGCCGCCGCGAATTATAAAAAAATTGATATAAAAAAAATAATATTAGTAAAATATCAACATATAATCCTTTCTTAAACATGCTTGATTTTTCCACTTTAAGTTCTCCAGTGGATAGAGTAAGTGGTATTCCCCAGTTTCTGAAAGCAAACCCTTTATACTGTATAAACCTTTTATGTTGGAGTAATACAGAAGAACTGTCCATTCTAAGTCAACCAGATAGCATGCACTGTTCCGGTAAAACTGTAATAAATTTACTATTTATCGAAGCCACAACCAAAAACCCCGCCCACTATGTAGCTATTACTAACTTAGATAGATTAATAAATACAAAAGCTACTTCGATGGATAACAAGAAGCACTGCGAATGCTGTCTCAGAGCCTTTTACACTGACAACTCCTTGGAAGAGCATCGAGAACGCTGCTTTTATGGGTAAATGACAACTCGAGTATATGCCTGAAAATCTCCTGGTTAAATTTGATCGTTATGATAAGACTCTATCCCCACCTTTCTGTATATAGGCTGACATTGAAACTATTCTAGAACCTACAAACAATATTAAACTCCCCCAGAAACATATTAGCATATATAGCACATATTAGTATATACACATATAGCTAGCGCAGCAGCCTTTTATACTGTACCAAATCAGAAATTAATTAACCCCCCTAAAATAGATGTTCAAATTTTCCGTTGGCAGTAATCACGTAATGCGCGACTTTCTAACCACTCTGGAAAGTCATTGTAGGGAGTTATACGATTGGTCCATTTATAGAACAAACACACATGCCCCTATGCATCTCACTAGTATCCAACAAACTGACTTTAATAACGCTACGCAATGCTACGTTTGCAACTGTAACTTAACCCCAAATTCTCATAATTTAAACGTGAATGAAAAAATGAAAATCTCATTACCAAAGTCCGCGATAACTTTCACTACAACGAAATAATTTTTATATTATATTTCATAACTTGAGAAAATTCGATATGCATTTACTGTTAAAAGAAGGAATGACAGATAGTTCTAGAACACACTGGAAAATGAAGGTAATACCAAAAAAACACCGAAACCTTTATTCACCTTAAAGTTAGCTTTCCAATCGATCCAAGTACACCAACAGCCAACGCTATAGAAAGTATCTCCATTAATTTTCTAGATTCCTATCAATTTATGACTGCTAGCCTAGATAATCTTAGTAGTTATCTCACTGAAAATAATAGTAACCTAGCAACGGCAATACCCCATACACTAGCTCAAATGACCCAACTCTATCCCAACATTAGCGATAACACAATAAAAAATAAAGGCGTCTTCCCATACTCTTACATTCAAAATATATCAAATCTACACGAAACTACACTCCCCGTAATAGAAAGCTTCTACAATGATTTCAAATTGGAGTAATGCAGCGCAGACAACTATCAGCATGTGCTGACTACTTGGGATGAATTAAACTGAGCAACAATCTTAGACTATGATTGGCTATTTGGTTCTAGACATTACCCTATTGGCAGATACTTTTGAGCAATTACGATCCCTTTGCCTAACTAATTATGGTCTCGAACCCGTAATGTACTTCACCGCTCCGGGTTTAACTTACGACGCGGCACTGAAATTCATGGAATCAGAAATTCATTTATTATCAGACGCTTCCATCTACTTGGACTTTGAAACAAATATTAGGGGTGGTCTAGTGTTCTTGAATACGCACTCCATAGACGCAAATATTCCCAATAGACCTGACTACGATTCCAGTCTCCCCGAGAAATACCTAATACCTATCGATGTGAACAACCTTTACAGCTGCGCGCTGCGCCAGAAACTCCCCTATGCTAATATTAAACTCGTAACTACCCCCATAGACCTAGCTACAGTAGACACGAGTGGGGACACTGGTTATTAATGCATAGTCGATCTACATTACCAGGAAGAAATTCACGATTTGACCGCCGATCTGCCTCTAGGAGTGGAGAAGTGTCAGTCCCTAAATCCTTTCTCAGTGAATATATGAAAATGAAAAAAATAGTAAATTAAAATACAGAAAATTAAGGGAGGGATTGCTGGACTTTTGAGTAACGATACACAATTTGAGTAATACGGAGAATTTCTAAACATAAAACAAGAAAAATCTGAAAGAGTCGATTAATTTATTGAACGGTTACTTAGAATAGCTAGACGTGCCCTTCCTGCACGAACGCCTGATGACAATTTATCACATTTAATGGTTAAAATTTTCAGCCATCCTATTACAGTTGAATTTTGTTTTTATCATTTTTACCGTTGAGCTAATAGCCATATGGTACTGCGTTGACATTGTTTTCATTAATGTTATTCATAACCCTTTTATCATAGGCAAATATGTAAACCTTTTCCTGATATTTATTAACAAAAAAAAATTACAATTACAAAAAAATTTACACCCCAACGTTGGGTTACAACCCAGGAACGACCTGGGATATTATTTGTAAAATTCTTTATTTCTCTACCAATACTATCCAAATAAGACTTCACCAACATTCGTAAGTCAAATGAGTCCAATGGCATACCATATTCCGCACATTGTAGAATGCTATCCTTAATGACATTATCTTCAATGTCATTGAGCACCTTCTGTCCCCCTACCGGTTTTGTATGAAGTTTCTTTAACTTATTTCCTAATGTTCGGCGTGGTATGTTATACTTTTCGGAAACTGATTTTGCAGTTTTACCTCCCCGAATTTCGTCCACTGCCTTTATGAGAGCATCTTCAGTATAATTTCGATAAGAACGTGAGCCAAGTTTACGTTTATAAGTGTCAGGCATCCTAAGCTGATACTAAGTCATTACCAGTACTTTCAGTACCGGAACTAAAGTTTAGAATAATTAATTAAATGATATGCCATAAGTAAGTATCGGTACCGGTACAACTAAAACACTATGTGATGTAAAGGATAGGCCTACAAGCATTTCAGCATTTCACTATGGTACTACTATAATTATATGCAAGCAGATACAGTCCCAATCCCAATAAACATGAACTTGGTCGTTTTGGCGGCCAAAATGACCAAAATCACCAAAAAAATGTAGTGTATTCCTTGGGCTACGTGGTCGTTTTGGCGAAGCGATTTAACTCGAATCAGCTCAATCCAGACAGTATGTCTCCTTGGCCATCCATTTGGTGGATCTGACTAAATGTCGGCTCGCTTTCATTTTTATGATTGACAGATTGTTAACTTCCCCGGCGCTGAGCCTTGCAGTACTGGAGTCCGCGCACTGAGGCATTGATAGAGTACACAGTCTTATAAAAGGAGTTGAATGGGGCTTCGTTAAAGGAGGAGAATGTATAATAATCTGAACGTCCCGAAATTAATTTATGGACGTCCCGAAATTAACTTATGGACGTCCCGAAATTAATTTATGGACGTCCCGATATTAACTTATGGACGTCCCGAAAATAATCTATCAACCAATCAGAATCGTAATGAAATAACTAATTAATGGACGTCCATAAATTAATTTCGGGATGTTAATTTCGGAAATTAATTTCAATAATATTTTTTTTTATAATAAAAATTTTTTTTAATATTTTTTTACAATGTATAATTCGCGGACACTGCGGGGTGACTACAAAACAAAGACCCAATTATAAAGACCTGCATAATCTTGTTACATGTGTTAACTTTCGTTAATTGTTTTGAATCCCCCCGTCACGCCTCTGTAACTTGCTCCTTTACTAACCTGCTCCTTTAAATAGCAATGGTACATAACGCTCATTGTGACCTGTACAAAACAAAGAGGTAAAGTCGCGTTACGTCCCAAAGAGCGTTAGGTTCCAAAGAGCTTTAGGTCCCATTGCCAGAGAGCGTGAGGTCACATTGCCATTTAAAGGAGCAGGTTAGTAAAGAAGCAGGTTACAGAGGCGTGTTGGGGAACCAAAACAATAAACGAAAGTTAACACATGTGTTTTGTATTTGTACAGGTCTTTATTATTTGGGTCGTTGGTCTTTGTTTTGTAGTCACCCGACACTGCGGTGTTGCGTGGGGGCCACCAATCCACCCACCCACACTCAACTCCCAACTTCCTGGACATTAGGATACTGAGTGAAAGCGTCTGAAACTACTACAGGAACTCCATGACAGACTATGGGCTAGCGACTAGGGACTGGCGCCCTTGAACATGTAAACTGTAGGGGCCTAGTACCTACTTTACCACCTACCTTAAAGTGACCTGTGGGACCAGCCCATTATTAGTGAGGTCGGCATTTCTCTTTATCCTGCCGCTCTCTTTGTATTACAATAGCATACAGCTAACCAATGGCAATGGTCTACCCCCAGTGCGGGAAAGACAAGCAGGCTACCATTGAAATGAATAGGGGAAGGATAATATGGTGTGTTCGTGTTCCCATCCTAATGTCTGTCGTCTTGGCTCAGCTAAGCTTAAACAGAGCCACAGCCTTACAATAGAGCTTTACCTAAATACACTTCCAGTGAGCCAAGCAGTAGTGGCGGGTTAGCTCCAAAATGCCCATGTAGGATTTCTTCGAAAAAGGACCATCAATAATAGTCAACCCCATCTGCTTCAATTTGAAGAAAATAATTAGATAATAATACTCATAATTAAAACTATTACATAATTATTATAACTCTAGTAAACAAAACAATATATCATTCGGGGGATGGAATATATAGGTCATCTAATTAATTGTTTAAAGATTAGCAAACAATACAGTGTAATTGAATTGATGAAATCCATAAATAAAACGTGGATACAAAATGTAAAATCGGGATGCAAAATATAAATTTCTGAGCTAAGAAAGGGAAATTGGATACTGTACAACTTGTCTGGATACAAGCGGTCCGTTTACCTTACAAAATGAAAAATAAACGTGCGAAATATAAAACAGTACGGAACTGTCCGGGGGGGGGGGGGGGGGGGGGGGGTTGGGGAGGGAATGTCCGGAAATCGAAGTCTTTTTCTATCTGCCAACATCCTGGGCTTTACTTACACTCAGCCTCTATTCACTGGCTGTGATTGACAAGCCAACTTGCCTCAGAAGTTCCTTTCATGAATGCCGCAATTTATATTTGGCCATTTTGGTCGTTTTGGCCGCCAAAATGACCAAGTTAATATTTATTGGGATTGGGACTGTAATGAAATGTGGAGTAAAGTTTTTAGGCTATTATATTAAATATCTGAATATATACCGTATAAAAGGCCTATATCATAAACAAAATAACAACCCTATTCAGTTGGTTCCTTGTCAGAGTTGGGGTGACTTTGCCATTGTATTTTACACAACTATGTCTGGGTAATATCATAAAAAAATAAACTCAATAATAATAAACTATCACTATATATCTTAGTTTTATATAATTTCTATTTCCTAGAACACTTTGTTTACAACTTTTTTTTTATCTGATCAAATAATAATTTTTATGAAAATTATTATGCAAATTTTGTAGATGTTTCAAATCATTAGTTACTGTCTATTTTTACAACTTTTGTAAAATTTTATA
>JAUCBJ010000923.1:0-115454 GCA_032718475.1 Nemertoderma westbladi | reverse complement strand
TTTAAGTTACTTTATTTACTTTAAGTTACTTTATTTACTTTAAGTTACTTTATTTACTTTAAGTTACTTTATTCACTTTAAGTTGCTTTATTTACATTAAGTTACATTATTTACTTTAAGTTACTTCATTTACTTTATTTACTTTGAGATACTTTATTTACTTTAAGTTACTAGATTTACATTAAGTTACATTATTTACTTTAAGTTACTTTATTTACTTTGAGTTACTTTATTTACTTTAAGTTACTAGATTTAAGATCAGATACTTTATTTACGTTCCAATACTTTATTTACGTTCCAATACTTTATTTACGTTCCAATACTTTATTTACGTTCCAATACTTTATTTACGTTCCAATACTTTATTTACGTTCCAATACTTTATTTACGTTCCAATATTTTATTTACGTTCCAATACTTTAATTACGTTCCAATACTTTATTTACGTTCCAATACTTTATTTACGTTCCAATACTTTATTTACGTTCCAATACTTTATTTACGTTCCAATACTTTATTTACGTTCCAATACTTTATTTACGTTCCAATACTTTATTTACGTTCCAATACTTTATTTACGTTCCAATACTTTATTTACGTTCCAATACTTTATTTACGTTCCAATACTTTATTTACGTTCCAATACTTTATTTACGTTCCAATACTTTATTTACGTTCCAATACTTTATTTACGTTCCAATACTTTATTTACGTTCCAATACTTTATTTACGTTCCAATACTTTATTTACGTTCCAATACTTTATTTACGTTCCAATACTTTATTTACGTTCCAATATTTTATTTACGTTCCAATACTTTATTTACGTTCCAATACTTTATTTACGTTCCAATACTTTATTTACGTTCCAATACTTTATTTACGTTCCAATACTTTATTTACGTTCCAATACTTTATTTACGTTCCAATACTTTATTTACGTTCCAATACTTTATTTACGTTCCAATACTTTATTTACGTTCCAATACTTTATTTACGTTCCAATACTTTATTTACGTTCCAATACTTTATTTACGTTCCAATACTTTATTTACGTTCCAATATTTTATTTACGTTCCAATATTTTATTTACGTTCCAATACTTTAATTACGTTCCAATACTTTATTTACGTTCCAATACTTTATTTACGTTCCAATACTTTATTTACGTTCCAATACTTTATTTACGTTCCAATACTTTATTTACGTTCCAATACTTTATTTACGTTCCAATACTTTATTTACGTTCCAATACTTTATTTACGTTCCAATACTTTATTTACGTTCCAATACTTTATTTACGTTCCAATACTTTATTTACGTTCCAATACTTTATTTACGTTCCAATACTTTATTTACGTTCCAATACTTTATTTACGTTCCAATACTTTATTTACGTTCCAATACTTTATTTACGTTCCAATACTTTATTTACGTTCCAATACTTTATTTACGTTCCAATATTTTATTTACGTTCCAATACTTTATTTACGTTCCAATACTTTATTTACGTTCCAATACTTTATTTACGTTCCAATACTTTATTTACGTTCCAATACTTTATTTACGTTCCAATACTTTATTTACGTTCCAATACTTTATTTACGTTCCAATACTTTATTTACGTTCCAATACTTTATTTACGTTCCAATACTTTATTTACGTTCCAATACTTTATTTACGTTCCAATACTTTATTTACGTTCCAATACTTTATTTACGTTCCAATACTTTATTTACGTTCCAATACTTTATTTACGTTCCAATACTTTATTTACGTTCCAATACTTTATTTACGTTCCAATACTTTATTTACGTTCCAATACTTTATTTACGTTCCAATACTTTATTTACGTTCCAATACTTTATTTACGTTCCAATACTTTATTTACGTTCCAATATTTTATTTACGTTCCAATACTTTATTTACGTTCCAATACTTTATTTACGTTCCAATATTTTATTTACGTTCCAATACTTTATTTACGTTCCAATACTTTATTTACGTTCCAATATTTTATTTACGTTCCAATATTTTATTTACGTTCCAATACTTTATTTACGTTCCAATACTTTATTTACGTTCCAATATTTTATTTACGTTCCAATACTTTATTTACGTTCCAATACTTTATTTACGTTCCAATACTTTATTTACGTTCCAATCGTAATTATGTTTCAATTTTCAAATTACGTTTCAATCATATTCATACATACATAAATAAATAATATACAGATAAAGGGAGAGGGGGGCAGAATAAATGTCTCAACCAAATAGATTGCTTGCTCAGCGCTCAACCAACTGAGCCTTCCCTAGAGTAAATAATTATATAATTAAATTACCATACAGTACCTCCCATTCAGGAATCAGGTTCAATTGGTTTTTATAATCATTTTTATCATTAGTTTTATTTTTCGGAAAAAAATATATAATTGAACATATAATTACGCATACCAGTAGGCCTAGTACTACTTTCGCAATTTCAGTATGCGTCTATCTGGATGTCAACTGCAACTCACCCAATGCAATGAATGCTGTGACATAATAAAATCACAGAGGGTGCTGGTACTTCCGCCGGAAAACCATGACGTAATATTAAAAGTAGTATAGCACTGCTAATCAACTAACACCAACAACAATTACTGCCAATGTAGAAATAAATGACAAAGACAAGGCAAAATATATAAGACAATAAATTATATTACAATTTTATTAATTTGCACCTAATAAATAACGGTTTTGAAGAAAATAATGCGGTGTTATTTTAAAAAAAGATATGGGGGGGGGGGGGGGGGACTTCGACGCAATAAAAATTAAACCCTCTCCATCTCCAAGGGAATAGCGACGCAAGTAACTGCTGATAACTCTCAATAATGTATAACTGTAACCTGTTCTACGGAGTTCAGTATTATTATTATTTTGGATAGAATAACGTGCCGCTGTAACCTGCTCCTTTCCCTAAATTGATAATTTAACATTGAGGAGAGATATGAATTCGCTGAGATGTGATTTGCGTTCAGTCCCCCCCCCCCCCCCCCCCCCCCATCTAAAATACACAGCCAATTATAACGAAATTGTTTTACCCTGAGAAATTTATCAATATAGTATATAGATCGAAATCTTATTTAACAATTTTCGCTTTCGACACAATTTATATTTTATCGTCTCCAATTTATTTTGGATAACAAGTGTAGACATTGATAACCAATTTGACAACATAGTCTAATGAGTATGTCAGTGATAAAAAAATATAAAATAACAGAAATAACAAGACAATTGTCCAATGGGGGAATAGGGAGGTTCTGTATAGAAAGTAAGTGGGTAAGAGTTGGGAATCAATTGAAGCAGATCCATTGATTGGAGCTAGACGACGGCCGGCGACGAACAAGGCCTGTCGCATAGAATATTGGGATGTAGGAGCTGGTTACAACATCTGTTAATAGCAGGATATTCATTATAAAGCAGGCCTGGGTGATGGAGAGAAGTGGGCCTGGAAGTAATGGTGGCAAACATGGTAGTGTGTTTGTAATGTTACGTTAACCCAACATATGGATAAAGGGAGGAAGGGGGGGGGGGGGGGGGGGGGGTGGTTAAACCATGTAACTGAACTGCAGTAAAAGCAAACATTCGTACTACCCTATATGGTACAGTAATATCATACTAGAACGCCATCAAGATGGCTTTAAACGAACCTGTCTTACACAGACTCCAAGAAACAGATGGGATTGGAAGATGCAAACCAAGAATGACTTGCATCAACCAAAAAACTGCCTCCCATCTAATGTAATACACATTCGCCTAGGCAAACAAATCATAATCACAATTACTACGATGATGTGTGAAATGGTATCCATATCCGCAACCTGAGAAACGGCCCAAAAGAGCAGTTTATTCTGCGGAGGGGTCTTTTCTGTATTAGATAAATAAAATAAAGAACACTATAATTACAGTATTTATACCTGATACATTCTCAGTTAGCCTAATAAAAACATCGGAGCAACCAATATAATGTACATGTACAAGCATCCTATGAAAGTTTGTGAAATGTTCCCTTAAGTCTACCCAACAGCCGTTGGTACCCGGCTGGCAGCCACCCTGGTTCAGTTTTATGGTTTTGTTAGTTTAATCGACAGCTGTTGTAAACGTCCCAGATATACAAAACCTACTAAGCCTTTGCATTACAATTGAGCTTAGCCTAAGTTGATGACAGTATTATAACGATGACAATTAGGCCCTATAGATACATACGATATATAAATGATGTACTGCTTGACATTACACTAACTGGCTGAATAGAGATAGAACTATAATAATACGTTTGGCATTCTGTCAGATTTCAGTAGTAAGTAACCTCATAATAATTGCTAAATATCAATCACCTGAAAAACATTTCAAGCAAGGGAGTTGTGGGTATTTAATTTCGCGTTCAATAATGTTGAAAATATGCAAATATTTCGAATATCGCACTTCGAATCGTTCCCAACTTTTTTATTCAACAACTAGACAACAATTGATAAATACTTGCGTTTACAATTTTACAATGCATGCAAGTGGTTTCAAGCCATTTGGTGAACATACATAGTGAGTGATATAGTGACATATATAGTGATATGAAATAAAGGTAAATATATCCATCGTGTTTTTGCCGGCCTCAGCTTTAGACAAAAACTACCCAGTCTAAAGACAGGTTCGTTATAATGAGAGGCCTACCAGTATATTGCGCCTCCCGCACTTGAAATAAAAAGATCCTCTGTGTTCTGCTTCTCTCTCATCTCTTGATCATTTTTGGAATAATTTTGCGACACACAGCCGCGCCGCGGCCGTATTAATTAATTATACATTTTCATTGTTTTATTTAACCGATTGGATTTGTAAATTAATAATGATGACAAAAATAATTTATTGCGCCATCATTATTCATACATCTTCTTTAACTAAGGTTTCCGCAACATATTAAATTATTATTTTTTTACATGAAGATACACCCCCAGTCGGGGTAAATATATATTATAATATTGATAATAGGCATGTACATTGTACTCGCACAGTAAATCATAATTAGACTAATAGTTTAAGGTCAAATATTATATGAAAATTATTATAATTAAGCCAGTAAATGCACACAGTTATTAATTATGGTAATAAATAAGGCAATGCTATTAGATAATTATTAAGGATGGTAGAATTTAATTGCATAGCAGGATAATAAGTGGCGCCTCAAATTAGAGATAAATAGATTTAATTTAGGAGATTAAATAGGCCTAGCTATGAAAGATATATAGTTCATATCCTAAGAAAATTATAATTAACTGGGTATTATATTGTAAGTAATAAAGTAAAGCGTATATTATATTAAATTACCATATTATACCATATTAATACCAGTATACCATATTAAATTATTATTGGCCCAGCTTATGTTTAGGACTGCCCAAGTGATTTCGCCAGTGTCCAGGTCTCACCCGCGTATAAAGAAGTATCAGTTATAGGTTTGAATTAATCAAATAATTTGAACTTGACGAGGTCACAAAGTTCATAGGCCCCCTAAATTAAAAGAATCCTGCATTAATTGATCTCTATCCTTCAATTTCCTGTAACATATCGCGAGGAGCCGGTATGGGCATTAAAGCATAACTCGGAAACATCAGGTTTCCCCAAACTAAACAACAATCGGAATATTATGAATTTTTCGTAAAATCAATACGCCAAGAGAATGCCATTCGTAATCGATGGAAGCGATGGGTAGCTGAGAATAGAAGGAGGTGGTATATTGTGGGCGGAGCCCCTCCACCACCGTCGGAATTGTCTGAATCCGAGTAGAATTGAGTAGCCTAATCAGTAAGCGATTGTTGAGAGTGTGTGGCACTAAATTAATAAGGAATTGGTGCTGATATAGCTGAACAAACTGTAGTACTGTAATAGGCCTGCCTCTGTCTACACAAGCAAATACAAACCAAAAAGTACAATAATAATAATGCAGCCAGAATGTACAGTAACCAAATTGAGATCAAGCCTTATTTCCTCCTGTAAACAATAAACAAACTAACAAACATTTTTCACTGGTCTCCTTTCAAACTCGATTACTCATATAAAGAAGATATATATTTTTTTATTATTAAAATATCCAATATCTCTTCAATGGCATTGAACATTGTATGTAATAAAGCACCCTACGCTAATTAGTTCCTCTTTTAAATCCCAATTACGAGATAGGCCTACATACCCTAGATCGTAGAGCAGTTGATTACAGAGGCCGGTTTACTTTAAAAAACAAACTAAAACAACGAAAATACTACAAAAATACTGAAACATTATAAGACAAATGCCTACCACGAACAACACACCTACTTCTACGTATATTTACAACTTTTCGAATTATTTTCTGTCAACAATTAATTTTTAAATTTGAAAAAACGGTGCCAGGTTGATGCATAAGAAAACCTAAGATCATGTATATACAGTTAAATATTTCTTTTTATTTAGAAACCAAATTGCCTCAGCAAAAATTCCAGAGTTAAAAGGAGAGGAAGAGATAACTGGTTCATTGGGGGAGAGAGAGAGAGAGAGAGAGAGGAAAAAGCAAACCGAATTAAATTATAGATTGTGCAGCTGCCAGGAAGGACTCTAATCATTGTGTAACTGAGCCGATAGGTAGCCAGCCTACATAGATAGGCGTAAACACTATGTGTTAACGGCAGGGGAATTAAGTACAGTCGTACATGGAGCCACACTCATACAGAGTATCAAGTCGTACTGGAATCCATGAACTAACCTAATGTTTATATAATGAGCACCTGCTTTGGCACCCCTGGCTCGGGTTCCCTTTAAACTGAATATTTTATTTTTTCTGGAGAATTCCAGATTTCAGATTAAATTTCATTAATTGTATGTGATGGCAAACATTAACCACAAGACAGTTGAGAGGATGGTCGTTGATTGAAAAATATAATCTTAATATCGAAACAATAAAAGTCTTAAGAGTGATTGGCCTACAGGTTAATTAATTAATTCTAATTGAGTTTTATTGCTATTGCACTTTGAATATTTCCAACACTGATTTCATTATTATTAAGAAAGGTTTTGTTTTTAGGCAATCTGTTTGAGGTAAGGCAATTTAAAACAACGCCAAAATTTTAAAAGAAAAAAAAAACGTTTTGTTTTTCAAAACGTTTTTTGCTCCGAGACGTTTTTTGCTCCGAAACGTTTTTTGCTCCGAAACGTTTTTTGCTCCGAAAAGTTTTTTGCTCCGAAACGTTTTTTGCTCCGAAACGTTTTTTGCTCCGAAACGTTTTTTGCTCCGAAACGTTTTTTGCTCCGAAACGTTTTTTGCTCCGAAACGTTACTCTGTTAATTGAATTAACCCGTGAAATTTAAAGTTTCGCGTTGTCTTACATTGCGTCATTTCATTATTGCCATCGCTACGCTGCTGAAATAACATTATTCGCCGTGGCGTAAGGAAAACTATAAAGTGATATTTGTTGAGCACTTTATGTGCCGATATAATGTTATTATGTGTCTTTTATAAGAGATGGGTTGGCCGCTGTATATAATTTCACTCTTTCAACCGCTCTCTCTCTTTCGTAATTAAGTTATTTACGAGAAATTCAAGATCAAAGTGGCCCAGTTTCGACTTTAGATTGGTTTGCAACCTGCTAGAATCCCCGATATAAAATATCCCTCGCCTCCATTTCTCCCAACCGATTATATACCGGTTCCATATAAATAAAGAGCTCAATTAATAAATTTGTGGATGCAAAATTCATCCCAGGTTATTATTGATTAATGTTGTCCTTGTTAAATAGAGGGTGTTGGGTGATTAATTAATAGAACAACCTAGTCATATTACCTAATAACCCTCTATCCTTGAACTGAAAAAGTTCTAATGAAATTACCTGTTCATAAAGTAGCCCAAAGTGCAACTGTATATATATATAAGTAAACACGAAGTGGGGCCTTCGCGCAGCACGTGAAATGAGTTAATGCTAAGTATCAACTCGAAAGGATTATAAAAACATAGGAGAAGATTTTCCCGGAAAACGTTAACCCTCTAGCGGGAGACTGGGTAACTGAAGAAGGAAGGATTAGTTTCCCTACAAAGCCACATCCTATGGTCTATTACATATCTACCAAGTTTCCGATTGACGGATCATAAATAACGAAATGTTGGAAGGTTTTCACTTTCATACATTTAGCCCTCTAGCGGCATATTAAAGAACTACGGATCGATCACCTTCCTCACAAAGACGAGGCATGTGGTCTAGTACATACCGGTACTGTATATTCCAAAATTCAGCTTAAATAGATTAAGATCAAGGAATTCGCAAAGGTTATCACTTTCCTACATTTCGCCCTCTAGCGGCAGACTCGAAAACTCCGGACCGATTACTGTCCACACAAAGACTTAGGATGTCTTCTAGTACATATATGACAAGTTTCAGCGTAATCAGATCATAAACAACTAAATGGAAGAATAATTTCACATTCGGGACATTTCGCCCTCTAGCGGCAGACTGGAGAACTGCAGACAGATTAGCCTCCTTTGAAATTTACAGCTAATGGTCTAGTACATACTTCCCAAGTTTCAGCTTAAACGGATTAAAAGCAAAGAAATGGGTGGCCATTTAATGTTTAGACATGTGGCCCTCTAGCGGGAGACTGGAAAACTTCGGACCGATTACAATCCACACAAAGACTCAGGATGTCATCTAGTACATATATGACAAGTTTCAGCGTAATCAGATCATAAACAACTAAATGGAAGAATAATTTCACATTCGGGACATTTCGCCCTCTAGCGGCAGACTGGAGAACTGCAGACAGATTAGCCTCCTTTGAAATTTACAGCTAATGGTCTAGTACATACTTCCCAAGTTTCAGCTTAAACGGATTAAAAGCAAAGAAATGGGTGGCCATTTAATGTTTAGACATGTGGCCCTCTAGCGGGAGACCATTGCACTGATGGTGTCTGAAAGTCTCTCAAAAATCTCAACTTTTGCTCATATTGATACCTACAAATTTTCAACTTGGCAGCTTTAAATCCGACAAAGTTATTAGCATGTCAAAATCGTAACGACGACGACAACGACGACGACGACAACGACGACGACGACAACGACGACGACGACGACGACGACAACTATTTGCATAAATTGACCCACCCCCTAACAGTGTCAATTCGCTAAGGCTCCGCCAACTTCGTGGCTCGCCCCACAAATAACTACAACAAGTTAAGGTTAGGGTTACAGCAGCATTGTACATTATCACATAACCAAAACCCAGCACTACCCTGCAAGCTCGTACGAGCAGCCCACTACATAGTATTAATTCAATGTAGTTGTGTGTTGGAATTATAAGAAAATCTATTTGATTCAAATTGCCCGAGTGCGAATTGTCCAGGTCGCAACTTACCAGGTCACAATTAATTATCCTATAAATAATAAAGTCCCAGCTTGGCGTAATGGTTAAATCGAGATCCTAGAATTCACATTTCACTAGAAGTTGTGGGATCGACCCCTGCATGTGGGCCTTTAATGCTTTGAATGGGCTAGTCAGGGCGCATCCTACGGCTGCCTTGCACGGGCTAGTCGCCAGTCAGGGCGCATCCTACGGCTGCCTTGCACGGGCTAGTCGCTAGTCAGGGCGCATCCTACGGCTGCCTTGCACGGCCTAGTCGCCAGTCAGGGCGCATCCTACGGCTGCCTTGCAAGGGCTAGTCGCCAGTCAGGGCGCATCCTACGGCTGCCTTGCACGGCCTAGTCGCCAGTCAGGGCGCATCCTACGGCTGCCTTGCACGGGCTAGTCGCCAGTCAGGGCGCATCCTACGGCTGCCTTGCACGGGCTAGTCGCCAGTAAGGGCGCATCCTACGGCTGCCTTGCACGGGCTAGTCGCCAGTCAGGGCGCATCCTACGGCTGCCTTGCACGGGCTAGTCGCTAGTCAGGGCGCATCCTACGGCTGCCTCGCACGGGCTAGTCGCCAGTCAGGGCGCATCCTACGGCTGCCTTGCACGGCCTAGTCGCCAGTCAGGGCGCATCCTACGGCTGCCTTGCACGGGCTAGTCGCCAGTAAGGGCGCATCCTACGGCTGCCTTGCACGGGCTAGTCGCCAGTCAGGGCGCATCCTACGGCTGCCTTGCACGGGCTAGTCGCCAGTAAGGGCGCATCCTACGGCTGCCTTGCACGGGCTAGTCGCTAGTCAGGCCGCATCCTACGGCTGCCTTGCACTTGCATCCCGAAGAGGATACATAATTTTTAAATGCTTCTATCATCGGTAGCTAAAAATGCAATGCAATAAGAAAGTCCCAATAAGAAATATGTTATCTCTGTTCTTATAAATAAAAATTAAAAAATTAAAATATAATGGATTATATCTCCCGGACAATATAGTCTTATTTTAATTCCACACCACACCCCCCCCCCCCCCCCAAAAAAAAAAATAAAAATATTTCATCAAATCGTAATGAAATTGTCATTACGATTTGATGAAATATTTTTATTTTTTTTTTGGGGGGGGGGGGGGGGTTGTGGTGTGGAATTAAAATACGACTATATTGTCCGGGAGATATAGTCCATTATATTTTTGTACAATAAAATATAGATCACATAAAACATAGGCGTATTATACAAAAATAATTTAATATATAAAATAAATATTATAATATATATTCAACCTTATAATCTATAAACAATGCGTCCCTCCCCAAGACAGATCCTGGCTACGCCCCTAACGTTCTTCGTCCTTGGATTTAAGTAGTCCTTGACCAAGTTCATACCTTACATGTAATACGGGCAATTAATCCGCCTTAAATTTGGCCTAATCCAATTTTCCAAAAATATATTATAATAACATTATTAATCTTAAAGAAATACAGCAGTTATTGACCTTGAATCAGGAATATCTCCGACGTTAATATGATACTCAAAAAATATAAATATAATAATTAAAAAATATATCAAACTTAACATTAACTTCCTACGTGCCCCCACCCAATCTCGCTGCAAACAAAAGTCGTATTGTTAAAAACAAAATATAACATCCACCCTGCTTTCTTCTCCAACAGATCAGGAGTCCAACAATTGCGTTAGTTTAGATTAAATGTTGGGGAAAGGCAAGTTCAGAATCAAGTTAGGCTGCTCTGTGGGGCGAGCGACGAGTGAGCCTTGGCATTAGGCCTACAGTAAGGGGTAGATTGTCTGGGAAACATGTCTTAGATTCAAGGAGTAGGCTCATTTCATCTGGTAGTACTACTACTAGGATCGGCATGCTGCATTGCAGCTGCATTTTTAAGAAAGCTGTGCCGGCTTGTCGACAAAATTGCGCCGCCACAACTCCCTATCACCCATGACATTTGCTAGATCATCCGCATCTTCAAGACCAGTGTCCTTTAAGATGCGTCTCAAGAAAGTAATGGGCTGTCCACCATGCTTATTCACTCCATGAGACTGCCAAAGTACAAGATTATGCACTGGCTGGTCCTCACGGCGAAAGCAATGTCCTGCAAAGCGGAGGCAGTTCCGTTCAAGTGTCAAGCTAGGGGAGACTAGTGGAACACCTCCAATGTTGTATAGAGTCTGATTGGAGATGTGTTCTGTTCATTGTACTTGACACAATGAATCCGGACAATGAAACAACTACTCGAAATATATCACGCCATAACCTCTCAATTCGTTGATTGTGGGTACTTGGCCCAGCAATATAACTACCTCTGTCAGGTCCTTTGGTCTCTATCATCCACTCAGCAACTCCTCTGTTCTCTCCGCCCTTGTCTCCTCTTACCCTGGATGGCACACCGAAGTTATTAGTAGCTTCGCTAAATAGATTGAGTACGGTGTCTGCACGATTATTGGTACTGTAGATATACAATCATTCTAGAAAATCCGTCTATGCCACCTACAGAAAAAAAACACAATATGTGAATGTAAAAAATATAAAATCGAGGGGAAAATATAAAACCTAACCCCCCCCCCCTTATTTCTCAAATTGGAATGAAACAGACTACGCTACAAATAGACAAACCATCACATACCTTATAAGACTATGGTGTGCGTCTATGTGCCAGAGTACATTAGCACCTGATACACTGTACTTCCGGCGTCTTCTAAAGCACCCCAACGTTGCGCTGACATTATTGGATCGATTTCAGTCATAAGTTGATGAACACGGCTTTTAGGGACACGAATACCTCTAGACATAATTATTCCATAAACAAGAGTACAACCAGCATTACCATATTGCCCATGTATATCCATAATAATTGTTTTGACTTCATCGTCAGACATCGTACTGAAAGTTCTCCATGTTTGAATCCCAAATTCGGTAACCCGTCGTGTAATCGTGGAGCGACTAACACTAAACATTTCCGAAATTTGCACCCAAGTGAAGCCGATATCCCGCAATTCCTCCAAAGTTTCTTTAGAAATGTAGTACTGGGGGGCGGCCAACTACTGGTACATTATCATGAGATAAACTAACCAAAGGAAATTAAAAAGATGGTAATGAAACACAAGATGTGCAACTTCCCCGAGGGGCAATACTAGAAAACCATAATCGCCATTCCTTTAACTCACTAGCTAGTTGAGCTAATAAAGGAAGTTGACTATCTGTATTGTTACCGGAAACAGTTGTAACTTCTGAGTCATTCAGCATTATTTATCTGAATAGTTGTAATAAAGTGATTTAACGTCCTCTGGAGGTAGTCGTAATATTCTGAGTCCAAACGTGCTTGTATTCCTGAAGAAAACCTTATACAGGAATTAAGAGTATTTTCCAGGTCAATTAAAAATAAATCACTTGACTCAGTTTCTTCTGCCATAGCCCATAGCCATAGTGTGATAAGTTCTTCTTGCCCTCTCCCGGGTTATATCTGCACCGACCACAATTGATGCTAAACTCCAATACGATATGATATGAATAACAAACATACATATATATTTAATTAAGCAACAATAATTTCATATTAATCACAGACTTATGTCACCATTGTAATTACCGATAGGCTACCAACTAATTAGCATTAGGCCTACATAAATAATTATTGCAGTAATCGGGTATACACTATTCCCCTTACATCCTCCCTCACAGGCAAAAGATCGGCTCGATCTTTACATTTACAAATAAAATAAAATTTATTTTCAGTTTTGAATTACACAACTGATTAAACAACTGATACCAATGGCAATATGAATCAATCATAAAACAATACTCTTTCATCTAACAAAATATTCTTAACTTTAGATTAAAAAACTTTCATTTTATACCATAAACAAATAATCAACTTACTACATACTGTATACTGTAATGTAAACAATAATCAACTTGTTTCCTTTATTTTTATTTACAATCACTACAGTACCATGTTTCTTCCGCAGGTTCATCAACAATACCGACACAATGAAAATGGAACCAATCAAAACAACGGTCACAACTTATCATTGATGGACCTTCTATAAACCATGGAATGCCACAAATCGGGCAAGGGTTAATTTCTGATTCATCTACACCGTGATCGGTTATGGGTTTATGAGTTTGATAATTGTCACGGCCTAAAATTGGTTTAACACTGCGACCACTCACAGGAATATTGGTAGGCAATGACGGTAAGTACGGTCCTACTCTAAGACGCACATCATCCCTACTAATAACTCTAGTTTTATTATCACATAAACCATTTATATGCGTAATAGTAACATTCTTATTATCAATGTGAGTAACACGAAAAGGACCCACAAACTTTGGTGCCAATTTACGATCAGTACCAGGATTAATGCAATGATTTTTGGCCCAAACAATATCACTCTCTGATATGACCTGATCCTTAACTTTTCGGTCAAAAATACGTTTCTGAGTAATTTGTGATTTCGCAATACACTGTCTAGCCATATGCCATACTGATGACATTTGCTCTCCAAATAATTTTGCTCTCAAATCTGGTGTAAATTTTTCACCTTCAGGTAAAATAAAATTATCTGCTGGGCGCCTGGCCTCAAAACCATGCAAACAATAAAAAGGTGTTTGCCCAGTGGACGAATGAACAGTTAAATTGTATGCAAATTGCACAATGGGTAATACTACATCCCAATCCCTTGATTTATGGTCAGTTAGAGAACGCAAAAGTCTAGTCATAGTTTGTATCGTCCGCTCAGCCAGCCCATCTGACTGTGGATGGTAAGGTACCGTAAAAACCTTCCTTGTTAAACAACGTTGCGCAATTTCCTCAACCAGCTTTGATCTGAAATTCGGACCCTGGTCGGATAATAATATTTCAGGCGCTCCATACCGTAGCACAATCCGGTGCATAAACGCATCCGCTGTCGACTTAGCGCTGCCGTCACACAAAGGAACAAACTCTGCATACTCTGTTAGATAGTCTATACAGATAGCAATGTAGGTATTACAATTATCAGTGGGTACAAATGCCCCCATTAAGTCGACCCCAACCCTTTCAAAGGGTCTCTCCACTTCTATTGATTCCAATTCATGTCTTGTTCGTAGTTTACGAGTAGTAGCACACTTGGAACAAGACTTATAATGGTTATTCACCTCACTATACATACATACCAGGCCAGGAATAAAATTTCAGTAGCGATTCATAAACTTTAGAAGTTGCAAAATGACCAGACGAGTTATCACCATGGTATGCATGTAAAATATCACCTCGTAAGGATTCTGGAACTACAGTTAACAGTCGAATTTTATGACTATCTTTAGACTTAAATCTATAATAAAGAACTCCGTTACTAAGTTCAAAATTAGTTGCCTCCAAAACAATTCTTCTAGCTGCTTTCAATTTTATTGGTAAAGTACCATCTTCTAAATAATCGATTATACAATTGAGTTTATTATCATTTCGTTGTTTTACAGATATATCTACTTTGAATGAATGAACATCAACTTCATCTTCAATAACAATCTCTGATACCTCAATTGCTATATTAGAAGCTGTATTCTCCTTATGATCTGATAATAAATCAATAACAGCTTTCTTCAATGACAGATAATCACTTCTGTCATCCTCTTCTAATGTTTCCTCCAACATCGTGTGTAAACGACCAACTTTAGCCAGTAAACGACCCCTACGTTCATCCTGTGGAACCCTAGAGTCATCCATAATTCGATCATAATAATCATCAAACCATGTTTGTATAGACATCTTCTTTGGGTCGAAAGGTGGTATGGTCTCTGATAACTTAGTGCAGCGATGTATCTGGTGAGCACCTGTTCCTCTACTACCCCGGCCACTATCATCACCATGGTCACGGCGACCACTATTTGGTTCATTTGCAGTGTCTCTTTCATTCGATAGCATATCCTGAAGTTCTCTAAAACGACTATCTTCAGTCACCTTATGACTCTCCATTAAATTTGAAAAGAACTCATTTTGTTGCATAGCCATCGCTTTAGAATGTTCCTGCATAAATTGGTATTGTCTATCCATTATTGGTGTCGTCTGTTGTTGCATCAACTCGGCTTGATTCAACATCATTTGTTTAAACATCTCCATCATTCCCCATGTTGATTCACCCTTACCAGAAGCGACACTACCGTCACCTTCTTTGTTAAGTTGCTGACCATGACCTTGACATTGACCCTGGCCCTTCTTGGTCGGGTCGTCCTTCTTCGACATTTGTTTGGCAGCTTCAATATCCTTGCGATATTGACGAAGTACGTCCAGTGGGTTTTGACGAGTTATCCTCTTCCATCTTCTCCAATTTAAACAAAAAAAACTACAACAACTGAAATGGCTGGCGATCATAAGCCTGTGAAACTCCAATCCATTAGATTAAACGCTGTTCTCCAGTGGATGCAGTTGGTGGGACCTCCATGTGATAAGTTCTTCTTGCCCTCTCCCGGGTTATATCTGCACCGACCACAATTGATGCTAAACTCCAATACGATCAGACGATATGATATGATATGAATAACACAAACATACATATATATTTAATTAAGCAACAATAATTTCATATTAATCACAGACTTATGTCACCATTGTAAATACCGATAGGCTACCAACTAATTAGCATTAGGCCTAAATAAATAATCTCGTCTTCATTATAAGCCTCTTTGCGTTCGACCTGTTTTGTATTAAAATATATTTATTAAACGCAGGCTGACGCTCTTTATAATAATAATACCTAGGGATGCCAGCTTCCAGACTTTCAATCTTTACTAGCGCAGGTACAGCAGTACAGCGATAGGCTTACAGCTACAGCTGTCAGGCTGTACAGGCAGACAGGGTAACAGGAACAGCTGAAATGGCAGACTGGAGTAACGGTACCGTACTTCAGTACTTTCGTTTTCGTACCGCCATAGGCAGGTCAGCAGGTAAGTCTGTAAGTACCGGTACTGCCTGACTGCAGCAGTGCAGTTGCCTGGTTCGCTGGTTACTGCAAACTGGCCACTGGCAAAGGTCCTGGCTGCATACCGCCATACCGGCAGACCGGTATCCTGCCTGATAGGCCTATCATCAGATCATACCTGCATACTGCAGTACTGTCAGTCGGTGAGAAGTCAAAAATTGGACTTCAAGTCCAATTTTAGACTTCAAGTCCAATTTTGGACTCCAAAGTCCAATATTGGACTTTAGTACAACTCCAAGTGTACCCATGCTGCCATACTGTATATCGGTATTTAAATCAAAACTGCATCCCGTATCAGTACATATATATTACAAAATTACAATGCAACATTATTTTAATGATCAAATTAATTATTATATGTATTATAAACAGGGATCGCACACGTACAGTCAGACATCAGTAGTTACTTTTTGCGGTAGTGGTATAGCTTTGTGGTAGCCTTACTGCCTTAGCGGTGTATACCGCGGTAGCGTAGTGGAGTTATAGCTGTATAGTTCATTCATTCATACCCATACTGCCATACCTGTCAGCCTGTGGTATTTTCGTATGGCAAAAATAAGACTACTGTAAACTGTAACCTATTACAGTATTATGTTATTGAGTTAATGTTTATTGACTAATTGTTTAGATTAGGTTCACTGTGTCAAGTACAACACATCTCTGCATCTCCAACCAAACAGGCAAACACTATATAACATTGGAGTTGGAGGTGTCTCATTTAGTCATTGGTTCCCCAAGCTTGACACTAGAACAAAGCCGCCTCCGCTTTGCAGGACATCGCTTTAAGCCGTGAGGACCAGCCAGTGCACCTCATGGAGTGAATAAGCATGGTGGACAGCCCATAACTTTCTTGAGACGCATATTTCTTACTGTCTTAAAGGACACTGGCCTTAAAGATGCGGATGATCTAGCAAATGTCATGGGTGATAAGGCTGTAAGAGTGTAAGGGAGTTGTCAGGGGGAGGCGCACTTTTGTCAACAAGCCGGCACAGCATTCTTAATACATAATAGGGCCTATATATATAATGCAGTTGCAATGAATCATGCCGATTGTAGTAGTAGTATGTGGTGAGGTTATAGGGCTCCTTCAATTGGTAAAGTCAAAAGTGACCGTCTATTGTTTTAGTTAGAAAAGCCTGCATCTGTAACCTGTTCCTTTCCCTCAATTGGTTTATGATTATGACGTGTGTTACTTGTTACTTCTGTACTTTTATGTGGAGACCCCAACACGTTAATCAGTTACTAATCCCATTTCATTATCCTGTTATCCAGCCGTTTTATAATACCCTTCCTGTTGTATGGAAAAATTAGAAGAGATGGTGGTAGCATCAACTTGTAGTATTTCTTTCTGATAGGGCTCCCATAGCCTTAGACGAAATCGTAGCTTGTACTGTAGTTAGCCTTAGCAGCAGCTGCAGTTGGCTAACCTGGCATTGTTACCAGTATCCACCAAATATAATTTGTAATTAAATATTTGTTGGAGCATAATCTAATCTAGTCATAAAGACACTATAAAGTCCTGGGTACATAAGGCTGTAAGGTTAGACATAACATGAATGTAAATTGTAAACTAAACAATATGCTAAAAGTAAAGTACAAAGTACCTAGAATGCTAGAATGTACCATTATATTCTAAGTACAGTACAGTCATTACACTGAAGATACATACAGAGCTGCAAAGGTAACTTTCCATAACTTAACAGCTGTCTGGCTGTCTCTCATCTGTCATGCTTCATGCTGTCATGTACCTTTAAGTTCGATTCTCAATGTCACGTCCAAAATTGGACTTAAAGTCCAATATTGGACTTTTGTAAAAATTCAAAGCCTTATAAAAAAAGTTCCCCCTGGTGAATTTCAGGTCCCCCTGTTCAAAACTCTTATTTTTTGATATATTTTCGATTAAAGAAAAAAAATCCCGCCCGATCCAATTACCCAAGGCCCTGGAACAATTGGCTGATTTGAAGTCCAATATTGGACTCACAGAAGTCCAATTTTGGACTTGAACTGGAGTCGAAGTCCAATTTTGGACTCAAGTCCAATTTTTGACTTCTCACCGACTGACTGTCATATCATCAGAATATTCAGTATTATTGTATTATCATTGCATAGCTGCATAGCGATACGGTACCGGCACCGGTACGGTACAACGCATCAACGGTCAACGGCTGTCTGCCAGTCTACTGACCGGTACTGCAGTCCAGTACTGCGCCGGTGGGCGTCTGGGCGTGGCTGCGTGGGCTATGCTATAGCCTTACACCAGAACACCTGATAACATACGGCTGTACGGTACCGGTACCTGTCAGCCTGTACTGAACATACTTTTATCAGTCTGTCTGTCTGTAGGGTAGGCCTACCAGCCTACCGGGATGCTGGTCACCTCCAGACCTCGCCGCACTGCCACTTCGCCGCAGGTCACGCGGTCTTGCGGCGAGGTGCCTCACTGCAAATGCCATTTCGCCGCAAATAATCGGCTGATCGGACACCTCGCCGCAAGTCAATATTAATCATTTATTTCAGTATTTCTATATTTACAGGGCAGCAGGGAATGGGGAAGCCTTCTTCTAAGCCTAGTTGTTATGTCATTGTACATTATTACAAGAAGAAATAAAATAATACGGCAAGGTTTGTTGTTCTATTATAATTACTGTATTATCAGATTATTATAGATAATAGTATTTGTAAGAGTAAAGTAAGAGGGGTCCTACGAATTACCCAAAAAAAGATTTCTTAATTAATGGAAAGGAGCAGGTTACGTCTTTTTGGGTAAGTTTTTTGGGTAATATTGTGTTTTTTGTGTTTTTTTGTGTATTTTTGGGTAATTTTGTGTTTTTTTGGGTAATTCGTAGGACCGAGTAAGAGTAACAGTAAGAGTATTTGAGTAGACGTATTAGATGTTAGATTATAGTAAAACAATCCTAATCGTATGTTTGTCAAAAATGTTGATCAGTTGTTTAAAATAAGTGTAACGTGAACGTCATAAAAGGTTCCATTTAAAAAATTTATATTTAAAATTGTAATGTATGCCTACAGTATATTTCACTCGTTCAAATTTGGAATAAAACATTTCATTGCGAAATTTATCTTTCTAATAAATAACTATTTACGTACATGTACAATCAGACAATGCTGCAATGCGTACACATACTGACATAGTTTTAGTAATGCAGTAACTAGGCCTAACGGAAACGGAAGTAACTGAGTAGGCCTAAGGCAAAAGGCAACAAAGGTTAATATACTCATACTGTATGTTTATGTTAACCGATCACAGTTCTTAATTACAAATGTAATGTTCTTCAGATAGGGCAGTAGGGGGGGGAAATGGACGCAATAAACTCCAGGGGAAATTCGTAACAGCTGATTGCACTCAAAAATAAGACTGTATCCTGTTCTATTGGGTTTAGTTTATTGTTTTGGATAAAATAACGGGCCACTGTAACCTACTCGTTTCCCTAAATTGAGGCGGGATATTAATTCGGCAAGGCGGATTTTGCGTACAGTCCCCCCCCCCCCCCCCCCCCCCCTGCAGCCCTGTATCATGTTCTCAGTGGAATGATATTGATATAGGCCTACTTATATTTGTCAAGGTTGTCAGTGTTTTAATGTTCATAACGTCACACTTGTTTTAAACAACTGACCAACAATTTTGACAAATATACGGTTAGGACTGTTTTACTATAGGCTCATCTAATACGTTACTCAAATACTCTTACTGTATATATAATAATACAGTAATTATAATAGAACAACAAACCTTACCGTATTATTTTATTTCTTCTTGTAATAATGCTGTAATGTACAATGCCATAACTAGGCTTAGTAGGCTTCCCTGTAAATATAGAAATAAATGATTAATATGACTTGCGGCGAGTTGTCCGATAATTTGCGGCGAAATGGCAGAATGGCATTAACAGTCTGACAATGAGACACCTCGTCGCAAAGACACCTTGCCGCACATTATCTGCGACGAGGTGACCTGCGGGCCGCGGCGAAGTGGCAGTGCAGTGAGGTGGCCAGCACCCGGCCTACCGGTACTTATTCTGTTATTTTACTGTTTTATCAGCCAGTACAGCAGTATATATTCGGAAATAGAAATACCGGGTAATGGCTGAGTGGAATAATAGGGCCTAGCTATTGCCTATTGCTGTATTGTAATCTGTTAATACTGTAATAGCCGAATGGTCCTGGACTGCTGGAAGGGCTGAACAAAGGAACTAGCTGACTAGGTAGAAAACCTGCGCTGCTTTGATCTAATGGAATGGAAGTATGGGTTTCTTGATCTGCTTGGTTCTGTAAAGTAACTCAATTCTGATTTCCAATGATGTCGCTACTTTGTTGTGTTAAAAGGTTAGTATTTTGTGCAGTTGTGACGGGCGGACGGGATGTACCAGTTATAGTTCATATCCGTACCTTAACCTGTAGTATTTTCATATTGCAAAAATCAGACTGTAACCTACAGACCTATGTTATTGAGATTTGCTTTGCTTTTGCATCAAGTCACCCCATTCGATCATCACCCGGTGACTTTATACAGTTGGTTTTTTAAATAGATACACCACTAGACTAAGCACCTCAAAAGGTGCATTAGTCTAGTGGTGTAGTAGTCATTCCAACTAACAAATTTTCTTTTTATACAATCTCTGTAGGATAAAAACTTCAAAAGATATTCACAGTTAAAGGTAAAAACCCCGGATTAGGGTGTCGGTACTCTAATTAATTAAATAACCTCATATACCATACAGAACAGTGCATTCAAAAATAGTATCAATACTTTATTTTATTTTCATTATCTTGCACTTAATTAATCTTAATTAACGACCCCCGTGAGTGCCTTAAAGCCTGAGTGTTTATCTCCCAGGCTTTATGTTAATTAACATCACCTTTAATTGTGATTTAAGTTTAACTGTTTTATTTAGTTATTTATCTATAATGTATGTGTTTTATTATTTTTTTGTGAATTTAAACACAAATATGAAATAACGTAACCAATCCAATCACCATTACGCGGTATCTTATATTTTATATATTTTATTTAGGTACCGGTAATGTTCGCTGATCTTAATATTTATATTGCAGGACGTAAAACCAATTAAGTCTTTATAATCTATTTATTGAATTTCTGTCTAGTTTTTTATAATATAGTCAAGTCAGACATGTTTATTTAACCTATCAAAATATATATCCATATTAATTAACATAAACAGTATCCGTATCAGACAGAACAGACCGGTTCTATCTCATTTGAGGCACAGTGACAAACACCTTTCCCCAGTGGCCATGTGTAAGTGTAACTTCATAGAAGAAAATTTAAAATTACCGTAGGTGATTTTCCGCTCCGTGCAGCACGATTGAAAATCATGCGTTTATGGCTTTTTTCTCGTAAAGTCAATTTTTTGCTGTCTTCAAATCTGCACCATTTCTTTAATTTTCCTTCAATTTGCCGGGAAATCTACAGACAGACACCCCAGGTCGTCTATTTATTGTCGTGTAAATTTTACGACTGCAGCGGTGATATGCCCGTCGCGCAGCACATGGAAAAATTGTCATTTCTAGAAAAATACTTACCGGTAACTTAATTTGACCACTGTCAGTACTGCCCTGCCACTGCCACTACCAGACAACCGCGCTACAGCTATACCAGAAAATAGTGATCTTCACCGCAACCTGACCGCAAGGAAAATAAAGTCTCGTTTATTGTTTTGGTTAGAAAACACCGCCATTGTAATCTGCTCCTTTCCCTAAACGTTTTAAATTAAATTAAATTAATTTTTCAATCACACTAATCACAAATTTGGTGTTTGCGGTCATTTTGCGCCATTGACTCAAAAATTTACCTAAATCAGTGACAATGCATCACGGCATCAAAAATAATATCTGAGGAATATAGGTACCGGTATATATCCCAGGCCTACCAAGACTCAAGAGGTAGAAGAGTGATAAACAACTCGGATATATGTTGAGGTGAGCCGTATCATTATTACCAATTAGTTTGATTAAAAAATGAAAGTAATTGGTACGCTACGCATTATGCAATACCTGTTATTTGCCTAAAGCTAAAGAAGTGAATCCTAAGTTTCAACAAGACAATGTAAAATCTAGACTCTCAATTAATCTCCCTGTCGCTTATCCCCAGCTACTTTATGCCAAACGTATATTAAAGTTAACAACTTATCTTTCGACTGACTGCCTCTCTATATAAAGTACCGGTATTATTTTTGTTCAAATGAGATCAAGATATTCGATACAAAATTTTGAGGTAAATCTTATTTATTTTTCTTAAGATTTTGTTTCTAAAAATAACTACCTGTTGCCAGATGTCTGTCTGTGTACCAGTATGCACGATGTTTCAGATAATAAATCACGTACTACGAGATAGTTTTACCTCTCGACTCGACATATATACTTAGTTTGTTGTTGTTGTTGATTTTTCAAGAACATATGCATTGCCAGTTAGGGTAGGCTTCTTAAATTTGAGATTTTTTTTCCTTTATTGGAAATCGTACTTCCTTCCTGTGAGGCATTTGCCGTTTTTCTGAACATTTTCTTTATTATCCTTTGAAATATATTTTTACGGAATATTTGAATTCGTGGTTATCGTTGAATTGGTTAATTTTCCATTGGCCATCTACGTTTATTGCGAAAACTAGAAACAAAACTATATGTGTGTATCTTTTTTCGCGAATTTCTTATATATAAAATATTTTGTGGACTTCCTAGGAGTTGACCTTATTTCCTATTTATTTGACTGTTTTATATCTTGATTGTTCTTAATTAACAAAAATTATGCCTCGCCAGTTCGTTTTATGTATATTCTTAAAAGACTGTGGGGTACACACAATCTATAAATACACATACTATAAATTACATTGTACATAGGCCTTGGCCATCTGTAGACTACTCATTCATTAGCCTAGCAGTGCCAAAGGTCCTAGTTTTCATCACAACAATAACAACAATATCTGTACTGCAATATAAGAGTTTCCCCGTTGGAGGAAGACACACAAACCGTTGTGTACGTTATTTATTTCTAAGCGAATTAAATATATCCCATGCCCCGTGCGCCAATTTTTATAGGGAAAACATATATACAGCCTTTTTTCACTGGTTTGGTTATACTTGGGCAACTTAATGATTGCAAAAGATTGTGATTTCTGACTTATTTCGGAATAGACTATTTACTTTTTTCTAGTGTGGTTAGCCAAGGTTAATCTCTTACTTAGTACCAGTTTCTTCTGGGGTTATTTAATCTAGTAGTTTGGTTTGGTTTTGTTTGGTTTTAGTTTGGATTTTGGGGGAAAATCACCTTGGATATCACTTAACTATAATTATTGTTTCTATTCGTCATAGAAATTATAGTTTATTGGGGGATAGGCCTATAGAATCTGTAATTTAGTGATACATCATGTAAAATCACCCTGTGCGTGAGCGTGGCTGCATGTCGCATTATAATATTAACAATATTAAATCTATATCTCAGTACATACCAAACTATGTTTGGTTGTTTTAAATATTATGTTTTAATTTGTGAAATTTTTTGCAATAGGCAGGAAGGCACTTCCCGTAAAAATGGTCGAACTGGGGCAGCAGAAGAGCCTCTACTAACCGCTGCAAATAAATGTGATAAAAAAACTAGTAAGTATAGGCCTAACATATTATTTTAAACACGAACACGAGACTTACTTGTTTACATTATGTTTCACCTTTGGGACTTTACTCTATTATGTCCATTTTCTGGTCTGTCCTCCTTTAGGATGCCTCCCGCTGCTGGGCAACATCTACCGGCTAATAATGCCTTTTATATACGTTTCTTTTCCCATAGAATTACTCACCAACCGACGGCTACCGTAAAGCTATTAAAGTATCTTGCTTAAAGAAATATATTATTTTGTTATTTACATTTAAGAGTGTAGCAGTGCCCATGTTACTATCAGTTCTCACTATAATGGAGACATTATTTACCATTAGAAAACATTGCCTTTCTACTCGAATATTGTATAATATAGAAAAAATTAAATTGCAAAATTCGACATATATAGATAAAGTAGTAAAATTAATTGCACATTGATAGGCTTACCGGAAAGGAAAGTTCCAAAAAAGTTGACCTGCGATTAGCTATAAATATATTATCGATACGCCTCATTAAGAATGCTTCACTGTCTTATCAACAAACAAAAGATTCATGGGCTGTCCAGCTCTCTCGTGCACGGGGTGGTCCTAGTTCCTCATCGCGAAAGCAATGTCCTGCAAAGCGAGGTCGTTTCTGTTCAAGTGTCAATTCTCGGCGATTATCTCAGAACTATGCACAAAGTGTAAGTGTAGGTCTGTTCGCCAGTGATGGCTTACTTCTGGTACACGAAGCCCCCCAGGCCCGAGACCTTTCAGTGTATCTGTCTGTCTACATATCTTTCAGTGTGTTATACACTTTATCACCAACTTTTAACTCCCATTTCTCGATGCACCGCAATAAGTTAATATTGTATTGCAAATGCCAATTAAAAATTTATTACACAATTGAACATTTTTTGTGATGATAGAATAGCCTTTTTTTATATTAAATGGCCAATTTAATGTTGTAGACTAAAGTAAAGTTCATTACTATATAAATGGCAATTTTAAGTTTTACATATTTTTTTCCAGTCTTAACAAATTTGGTGATTAAACTACCAAATTGGCGGGATAATTATTTCGTGAGTTTGTTTTATTAGATTCAGTTGCATTGACAAAGCCAGCTGGTGGGAAAGGTAGTACGCCATCCAACCTACCTGTACCGTTACCCTCCCCAGTTCCTAGTACCGGGATTGGTACACCCCAGGTACGTTAAGGTTCCTTATCAACGGTATTTGTGTGTACCGGTAGGTTTTATTAAGATAGATAGTCCGATATTTAGCGATTTACCTTTTGCGACGACTCAAATTATTTACTAATTTTCAATGTGTGGATGGATATTGCAGGTTGGCAGGGCGTTTGATTCATAAGTCTAATTTTGTCTTGTGTACTGGGATTCATAGCATTTGCGTGTCGGACAGACATACATAGTGCATCAACTAATGCATAATTAAGTAGCTTGTTTGCACACTGCTATGGAAAAGTAAACAGAAAGCTAATAAATTATTTATTATTTTAATAATTATAATAAATTATTAGTTATTTTAACTTAACATAATAGAATATTATTGGTTCCTTTATCAATGACAGTTTGTGTGACATCAGTCAGGGGACTGAGATACAGTTTAATCAATGACAGTTCGTGTGACACCAATCAGGGGAGTGAGATACAGTTTAATCAATGACAGTTTGTGTGACACCAGTCAGGGGAGTGAGATACAGTTTAATCAATGACAGTTTGTGTGACACCAGTCAGGGAGTGAGATACACTTTAATCAATGACAGTTCGTGTGACATCAGTCAGGGGAGTGAGATACAGTTTAATCAATGACAGTTTGTATGACACCAATCAGGGGAGTGAGATACAGTTTAATCAATGACAGTTTGTGTGACACCAGTCAGGGAGTGAGATACACTTTAATCAATGACAGTTCGTGTGACATTAGTCAGGGGAGTGAGATACAGTTTAATCAATGACAGTTTGTATGACACCAATCAGGGGAGTGAGATACAGTTTAATCAATGGCAGTTTGTGTGACACCAATCAGGGGAGTGAAATACAGTTTAATCAATGACAGTTCGTGTGACATCAGTCAGGGGAGTGAGATACAGTTTAATCAATGACAGTTTGTGTGACACCAGTCAGGGGAGTGAGATACAGTTTAATCAATGACAGTTTGTGTGACATCAGTCAGGGGAGTGAGATACAGTTTAATCAATGACAGTTGTTTGTGTGACACCAATCAGGGGAGTGAGATACAGTTTAATCAATGACAGTTTGTGTGACACCAGTCAGGGAGTGAGATACACTTTAATCAATGACAGTTCGTGTGACGTCAGTCAGGGGAGTGAGATACAGTTTAATCAATGACAGTTTGTGTGACATCAGTCAGGGGAGTGAGATACAGTTTAATCAATGACAGTTGTTTGTGTGACACCAATCAGGGGAGTGAAATACAGTTTAATCAATGACAGTTTGTGTGACACCAATCACGGGAGTGAGATACAGTTTAATCAATGACAGTTTGTGTGACACCAGTCAGGGGAGTGAGATACAGTTTAATCAATGACAGTTTGTGTGACATCAGTCAGGGGAGTGAGATACAGTTTAATCAATGACAGTTGTTTGTGTGACACCAATCAGGGGAGTGAGATACAGTTTAATCAATGACAGTTTGTGTGACACCAATCAGGGGAGTGAAATACAGTTTAATCAATGACAGTTCGTGTGACGTCAGTCAGGGGAGTGAGATACAGTTTAATCAATGACAGTTTGTGTGACATCAGTCAGGGGAGTGAGATACAGTTTAATCAATGACAGTTGTTTGTGTGACACCAATCAGGGGAGTGAGATACAGTTTAATCAATGACAGTTTGTGTGACACCAATCACGGGAGTGAGATACAATTTAATCAATGACAGTTCGTGTGACATCAGTCAGGGGAGTGAGATACAGTTTAATCAATGACAGTTTGTGTGACATCAGTCAGGGGAGTGAGATACAGTTTAATCAATGACAGTTGTTTGTGTGACACCAATCAGGGGAGTGAGATACAGTTTAATCAATGACA
Organism: Nemertoderma westbladi; assembly: GCA_032718475.1. Taxonomy (NCBI): domain Eukaryota; kingdom Metazoa; phylum Xenacoelomorpha; order Nemertodermatida; family Nemertodermatidae; genus Nemertoderma; species Nemertoderma westbladi. The sequence goes on along the minus strand of JAUCBJ010000923.1, from coordinate 88,425 downwards.
GTTTGTGTGACACCAATCAGGCGAGTGAGATACAGTTTAATCAATGACAGTTTGTGTGACACCAATCAGGGGAGTGAGATACAGTTTAATCAATGACAGTTTGTGTGACATCAGTCAGGGGAGTGAGATAAAGTTTAATCAATGACAGTTTGTGTGACACCAATCAGGGGAGTGAGATACAGTTTAATCAATGACAGTTTGTGTGACATCAGTCAGGGGAGTGAGATACAGTTTAATCAATGACAGTTTGTGTGACACCAATCAGGGGAGTGAGATACAGTTTAATCAATGACAGTTTGTGTGACATCAGTCAGGGGAGTGAGATACAGTTTAATCAATGACAGTTTGTGTGACATCAGTCAGGGGAGTGAGATACAGTTTAATCAATGACAGTTTGTGTGACATCAGTCAGGGGATTGAGATACAGTTTAATCAATGACAGTTTGTGTGACGCCAATCAGGGGAGTGAGATAGATACAGTTTAATCAATGACAGTTTGTGTGACATCAGTCAGGGGACTGAGATACTGTTTAATCAATGACAGTTTGTGTGACATCAGTAAGGGGAGTGAGATACAGTTTAATCAATGACAGTTCGTGTGACACCAATCAGGGGAGTGAGATACAGTTTAATCAATGACAGTTTGTGTGACACCAATCAGGGGAGTGAGATACAGTTTAATCAATGACAGTTTGTGTGACATCAGTAAGGGGAGTGAGATACTGTTTAATCAATGACAGTTTGTGTGACATCAGTCAGGGGAGTGAGATACTGTTTAATCAATGACAGTTTGTGTGACATCAGTCAGGGGAGTGAGATACAGTTTAATCAATGACAGTTCGTGTGACATCAGTCAGGGGAGTGAGATACTGTTTAATCAATGACAGTTTGTGTGACATCAGTAAGGGGAGTGAGATACAGTTTAATCAATGACAGTTCGTGTGACATCAGTCAGGGGAGTGAGATACTGTTTAATCAATGACAGTTTGTGTGACATCAGTCATGGGAGTGAGATACAGTTCAATGAATGACAGTTTGTGTGACATCAGTCACTGACACGGAGTAAGGATATAAAATTCATTATAGAAATGTTCCAACCCCTAAAACTGCTACTCTGTTTTATTATTGTTCTACAACACAGATCCCACGGGCATCCAGCAGTATATCCCAAACTATTGGCATGCAACTCCCAGATCTAAATCGATTCCCATTGGAGGTTCGCCAGTTACTAATGGGTTGTTTCCCTGACGACCGCCAACCCACCAACTTGTATCAGTCGCGTTGCATTGAACTCTACCTCAGTCTGTCAGGCGAAGCAGGTTAGTTTAATTGTCCATAACCTGGCTTAACATAAAGAATAAATTAAATAAAAACATAAATGAAATATGATATTTATTACCAATATACAAAATAATAATACCAGTGTTTCTAAGAATAATCGAATATTCGTAATATGTAATTTTCTTCCGTGTTATTTTTTTTACCTATATTCAACCACCATGCTGAGGCATTGTTGGTAAAGTTTATTGATTTAGTGTTTGTTACGGATACGGACACCGTATTTAGTGAATGTGTAATAAAGGAAAAAACAACTTAATTTAAAACATACCCGGAACTACCAACAGACAGTGAAAACAAGTACCCGATAGGTACGTGGCCCAAACTCACAAAAAGTGGCCAAAAAGGTTTCCCACACGATTCGACCTAATTTTAGAATCATCTTTTTATTGGAACCTAGTAAAGTTATATATATTTTTGAAGATAATTTTATGGTCCAACAAATGCACAAAAAATCATACTACCCCTTTGAAAGCTTTGAAAGTTTTTACAGATATTTTAGTACTAAGAAATGCAGGTTTTTTCATTTCATTGATTTCAATATTCACATTCAATATTCATTGTATTCTGGGGATGTATTTTGACATCTACTGGGTGTATTTCAACAAGTTATAGCTCATTTTAAAGCTAAATAATAGAGGAATGCAATTGAATAACTCCCAAATTGTTTTATTGGAATAAAATTGAGATACAACTATACAGACAGAATGTACATATTTTTGACAATTACTTGTCCCAAACGGTAACACCTGAAATCACCAAAAGGTTTTTATTGGGATTCTATAAACTAAATTCTTATTTGAAAGGAAAATCTCCGGTAAGTTGAACGTTCCAGATTTTTCGAAAAAATACTAAAAACAAACGGAGATATGGCTGGTTTTATACGTGTGAGTCTATTATGTCAATTAGGATTGTCCCATGTGTAACACCAAGAGCATTGGCTGACTGATTCGATCACTGCCTGAATTGCTAAAGTTGTAAAAAATAGTAAATTAAGAATTTACCAGATATTTATGGACTCCCGTCGCTATTATTGTATAATACTCAAATATTTATAATTTAATTTATTCCTTAAATTAATGTGCTGTTTATTTTGGCTCTACCATATTTGTATTATATACGATAGTCCCGTTTCTTTTTGCGCCGCCACAACTTCCTATCCCCCATGACTTTCGTGAGATAAATCTGCATCTTTAAGGCAATTTTTCCTTTATTAGGCGTCTCAAGAAACTCATGCACTGGCCTATTTACATTTTACATGGCTTATTTTCGCTACTGCTGCTCTAAATAATCGATAATTGAGATTCCGTTTTATTATGGGACTTCAATATCCTGGCCAGATTATTCAATGTCGCCCATGCCTTCCCCCGTTACGTTTCCGAAAACATCCTATATTTTAATGCCTCACATTAACAAACTATATTATAACCTCCTTCGTATTTCCAATTTGAGTGTTCAAGCGGTATTTATTCAACGACTGTATAATATTATAACTTCAACGCATATGAATATGTGGCCGATGCCGGCCGTACTTTACAATGTAAATGGACTCACTACTGTAATAGTATAGTACGGTCCCATGGGAATAGCTTCCAATGCTCTTCAATCAAAACTAATCAACAATACTAAAAAACCCATGGAATAGCCTAAGATATTCCCGGCAATAAAATAACCCTTCTCATTGCATTTTTTTTTAATTGTCCCTCGGTACCCACTTGGGACTCTAGAGTACGACTGATGATAAAGGGGCGAGGGAAGGTGATCTATCTGTTTAGATAGGAAAACAGGAAATAGCTTAACTGCTCCACTAAATTGTTAGACATTGTTTCTATGTACTCCTGTATTACATAATACATTAATGGGGGCTTCACGGAAGATTAAACCGTTACCTATAAAAAATAATCTCCCTGTATGTGTCAGATTTGAGATTTGAATGGTTGTAACAGATGTATACACCCGAAAACTAAGCTCACTCTCTCTTGTACCTCAACACTCGTGATTCCTTTATTTGTCAGTATGAGCTAAAGTGCAATAATTTCGTGTATTTAATTGATGTTTATTATTTAAGTTTATTAATTAAGTTTTGTTAAGTTAATTTATTATCAACTAAGAACAATTATTTTGGATACAGTATGGGAATCTCAATTTAGAGCATCATAAGCTTTTTTGAAGATATGTGTCTGTCTGTTCGCCCGAATCTGGATATTAATCAGATTGAAGATATATAAGATATCAGAGAACCAGATATTAGTAATCGGACAGACTGACACACATATAGACATTCTACAATCTTACATCTTTAGTGGGATCTCTACAAGCAGGATAAGTTTGTGTGTATTGTTTCTTAGTAAATATCCTGGGGTATAGTAGGGGAGGAAGACCCCAAGAAACCATACCCACAAACTTTGTTTTGTTGAGTTATAGAGTTGAAACAGAGACTTTGTTACTGATCTGTGCTCTCTGTATTCTCCGGGCAATTTGTTGGTCTCTTGATAGGTCTCTGGTTCCCGTGTATTGAAAGCAGACATTTTACCCAGAGATCAGTGATTTTTTCAAATTAAATATCTTGTAACAACGTAATATTCAAATGAAAGATTTTATCACAAATATTTTTTTACTATAAAAATAATTACTTTTATTATTAACTATTTTTAATACTCCACTTCAACAAAGTTATAGCAACTTTTGTCGACACTATTTTTAAGCATGACTCATACTAAATAAACCGGTAATCTTCTATTTAATTTATGGTGTGATTAATTTTAAGTTGAATTAGCATCTAAAGAGGGTTCTTATTTAAGGATAAGGGTGCTTCATTTGAGCTCCCATAAAGTATTTTAGTATTTAGTAGTAATTTAAAATGTAAAAGTAAAGGCTGAGCTCTTTTCACCTTGTTGTAGGATAGATTTTATGGGGACCAAATGAAGAGAACGAGCGTAACGAGGATTGAAAAGGGGGGCAAATAGAGTACTACACCTGTGTACAAACTATATTCGCAAATGACCAAGTTTATAGTACATTGAAAGGTATATTGTTGTGCTTACACAGTTGTGCTTGTGCCTTTTTCATTTAACAAATGACCTATGTAGCAAAACAAATTAATGTAGCATATTAACAATAACACAAACTGTACTTGCGCTTATTTTTTCCATTAGGTAGGGGTTGAATGGGTTGGATTTACTGTAATTCAAACATGAATTCATCCCGATTCGTACAAGTTTGTGTTAAATATAATCAATTGTAAGTACAAAAATAAGCAAAGTCTCTGATCTCTGTCTCTGCTCCAGTATTTTCCAAAATAATTCTCTGGGTAGGTCTCTATGGTTCACCGGGATTAAGAAAAACAGGTCTCTGTTTCAACTCGATTGAGTTCCCACTTAAGACGGCTGGCAGGAAAACGAACCTTCCCTTCAAACGTAAAAGCTGACATCGGAAAGGGACAGACCTAGAAGATAGAGAAAGATAACATATTTGTTAGTGGTGTGTTTCCTTCATCGACAAGAGCGACACACACCAGGTGGACAGAAAATGATCTTGAACGAATCAACCAAGGAGACGAGTTTGCTAAACTCTCCGCCCCTGGCATATATCTCCAGGTCTTTGTGTCTAACTTCCCACGATTATGCGGATAATTTGTGCTTAGACTATACTTATACTTCTAAGACTAACTTTCTCCTAAAGTATATATTTTTTAATTTGACTGCAGCTCAAGTTTCCTATAGTTCAATACGTATGTATATTATAGTTCGCTCGATATTCTTCTTCTATGGGATGGGATTGTGGGCAATATGTGCTCGAGATCTAACGATTTTATTTTTGAGAATACATCGCTTTTTCAAAATTTCCTCCCAATATTCGAAATTTATCAAGCTAGTTGCTCGTGTATCGGTTAGTTTTTTTAACATTTCAAGAATTACGTTTCTAATGTCGTACCAAAATCCATGATATTGTAATGCAATAGGGTAGATAATACAATAGAGGTACTGTTCAATTCATTAACATAGTTGAATGTTACCAAGGTTATTATTACATAATTATTACATATTATCATGTGTTTGACTGGCACACGCATACAGCACTATTTGTAATTATACTACTTCCTACTACTACTATTACTCAGCGTGCTGCATTGCAGCTGCACATTGCGATGCTGTGCTGGGTTACAAAAATATTTTTGCCACCACAATGTAATACACAGTTGGCATGCTCCAATGTAGCGTGCATTAAAGATACTATACCGGCTTATTGAAAAAATCACACTGTCACAACTCCCTATCCCCATTTAAGAGGCGTCGTCCTGCGTAATTAATTATAAATTCAATTTGTAATTATAAATTCCATGGTATCCGTGAAGTATTGATATCTGTCAATATTGGAAATGTAAAACCTTCATCACTGAAATGCAAACTTTTCTTCAAAGAAATGTTGCACTCAAGGTCTTCTATACCAGGATCTACCAAAAAGACTTATAGAAGATTTATAGTGCGACTCGTAATTATTCGCAATCCCTTTAAGCCAAATTATATATTTTGTAAAGTTTATTGACACCTGAATTTTATATATAAAGCAGAAAATTTCATTTACGCGTACTTAAGATACAACTGTTTAAAGTTTTTACGATAAATTTCATGCACAGTACCTGAATATATTAATTTATAATGCCAGCTCTGCCTCGTATACTCCATTATTGTGAAAACCAACTTCTGGTAATAGTATTACAATAATTTAGTGGATGTTTTTACACAATCAAAAAACATAAAAGTGAAACAAACATCATTTTAACCGGGGTACTTTAACACCACACTCTCCTACACCACTCGCACACAATAAGTAAAATAGATTATCTAAGATCCCCTGAAAATCAGTGATCAGCCAGTTTAGCAATCCCTGATAACCCAGTTGAAGTTGATACTGAAGTCAAAGCATTGTATGCTGTCCATGTTGCTGAGGCCTTTACCTTCGAATTTGTATAAAAGTTTTCATCCTTATCTAGAGCCCAACGTGTCCTTGCTTGGGTATTTAGGTTTATCCAAAACTGTAGAAACAAGGTTCATCAGCGTTCTACTCAGAGTGTTTCAGATCTCAGGTATTCATTAAATTATAGGATCAAATCTGTACAGAATACCTTTTACTCCAATGAGATTGCGAATTTATCCAGGAAAAGATTGCTCTTTGTTGACGAGTTGGATGAAGATGGTTTACTCAGAGTTGGTTGCTGTATTGCGAAGTCTGATCTCCCTAATTCTGCAGTATTGCGAAGTCTGATCTCCCTAATTCTGCATGTCACCCTATTATTCTCCTTAGCAATTGTAGGTTTACTGATCTTGTTATTCTAAATACTCACAAGGTAGTTTTTCACGAAGGAGAAAGAAGATCATACCTTAAATACCCCCGCTATTGTTTATAGTGATACTGGTAGCAATTTCACTAGTGGTGAAAAGGAAATCAGAGAGTGCCTTGAAGCTGACCGATCTTAAAATTATTTAGCTCAGAAAGGAATTAAATGGCATTTTAATCCCCCTGCTGCACCACATTTTGGTGGTGTTTGGGAACGTCTGGTTAGATCCGCAAAGAAAGCATTAAAAGTGATTCTTGGTAGCCAGCGTGTAACAGATGAAGTTCTCGAAACAGTTATCGTTGAGGTCGTTGAATATTCTTCCACTCACGCATATTAGCATAGATCCTCATGAACCAGAAGCAATAACACCGAACCACATCGTACTTGGTCGTGCCCAATTTAGCCCCTGTTTTTGTCGATGATTCTGACATTGGCAGTAAGAGACGTTGGTTGCCTACTCCAGCTTTAATAAACAACTTCTGGAAACGATGGATGACTGAATATGTTCCATCTCAAATAGAACGAAAAATTTGGTTAAGAGATATCGCAGAAGCTTATGTCCTGGGGACGTAGTTCTTGTTGTATTCTCGAACTCTCCCAGAGGACATTGGCCTCTTGGTAAAGTTTTGGAAACCTTTCCCGGGTCTGATGGAATTGTCCGTTCTGTTAAGGTCAGTGTAAATGGTAAAGACTACTCTTGACCCGCTGTAAAAGTATGCCTCTTAGAAGAGGCTACCAATGAAAGAACTGTGTAACTCCTCTTACATCGTAGTTAGGGCCGGCTTTGTTAAAGCCGGTCTCGTTTACTTCAAATATATTAGCCAATAGAAATAAACCACCTATATGTGAAATAAGCCACCTATATGTTGGGTATATATATATACCTATCAGTGTGTTTCATGATGTACTTCCGTTGCATAAACTCTTTCTGTTCTTTGTTATTTCATTAGGCCTAGGCCTAGGTTTTCATGTCTTCATTGTACTGTTGTATGTAATCTGTAGTACACCGATTAGCGGTATTGTTTAAACCTACCTGCATCCTGAGGCACATATTTAACTCGTAACAAGTAACCATTAAATGTAACCTAAGTAACTTCATTATTATACTTTCCGCTTTTCTCAACTATATCGCGTCGAATTTCTGACAGCCCGACTTTTCTCGCTCACCTGGCCCTAAATGCAGTTCCGGCATTTCATGGCTTATATATTCATATTCAAGATATACTCCTATACGCCTATATCTAAGAGAAAATATATGGCATATTGTCTGCCGCGTGCAAGGAGGTGCTAATTAGGTGTAAGAAAAATAGTCTATTTTCAAGAATATGGGGTGCGTTTCCAAAGCCTGAGACGTGTAATCACTAACCAGCAGCTCTCTGGACTGGAAATTAGCCATAACCTATCTAAATTGCATACAAGATATTGACAAATGTTTAATAATAATTCTCCTTCTTACCCCACTGACTACATCACAAGCTATTACAATGGCAATGTTTTTTTTTTCCATTTGACTAAATGGAATTGATTGATAGTTCAACCGTGACCCTGCCATTATTTCGTACCATACCCAGCAATTCATTGAGCGCTTTCCATGAAAGACACTATTCAGTTGTTAAAATATCATATATGGGAATTGTTATTGAATTATTCTCCGTTCAATATTATTAACTTGATAGGATTGACTTAACTATAAGGTTTACTCAAATGGTATAATTTTTTACAATTTTAACTCCCACATCCAACAAAATAGTTAAGTAATATTATTAGGCAAAATCCCAGAACCTGAGGGAAGGGTATTAATTTATTATTGTTGTTCAGTTGTGTTTGACAACATGCATAATATTGTCTGAATTTATTTTCAAACATCAAAAACATTTTATCATTCTCAATCTCTCCCATCCCCATGTTCTAAATCATTATCAGGAATATTGATCATTGTTTTGCATCACTATGCACTTCTTGTTCACAATCATTGTTTTCGTCATCTTCGACGTGATCCGACATATGATCACTATGTACTTCATGTTTGTCATCTCTGTTGTCATCATGATGAGACCCCTCATGATCACTATGCACTTCATCTTTGTCATCTGTGTGTTCATCATTTTCACTATGATGGGACCCCTCATTTTCACTGTGATGAGACCCCTCATTTTCACTGTGATGAGACCCCTCATTTTCACTGTGATGAGAACCCTCATTTTCACTATGATGAGACCCCTCATTTTCACTGTGATGGGACCCCTCATTTTCACTGTGATGAGACCCCTCATTTTCACTGTGATGAGACCCCTCATTTTCACTGTGATGAGAACCCTCATTTTCACTATGATGAGACCCCTCATTTTCACTGTGATGGGACCCCTCATTTTCACTGTGATGAGACCCCTCATGATCACTATGCACTTCATCTTTGTCATTTGTCTGTTCATCATGTTCGCTATGATGAGACCCCTCATTTTCACTGTGATGAGACCCCTCATTTTCACTGTGATGAGACCCCTCATTTTCACTGTGATGGGACCCCTCATTTTCACTGTGATGAGACCCCTCATGATCACTATGCACTTCATCTTTGTCATCTGTGTGTTCATCATGTTCGCTATGATGAGACCCCTCATTTTCACTATGATGAGACCCCTCATTTTCACTGTGATGGGACCCCTCATTTTCACTGTGATGAGACCCCTCATGATCACTATGCACTTCATCTTTGTCATCTGTGTGTTCATCATGTTCGCTATGATGAGACCCCTCATTTTCACTGTGATGAGACCCCTCATTTTCACTGTGATGAGACCCCTCATTTTCACTGTGTTGAGACCCCTCATTTTCACTGTGATGAGATCCCTCTTGATCACTATTCACTTCATCTTTGTCATCATTGAGTTCATCATGTTTGCTATGATGAGACCCCTCATTTTCACTGTGATGAGACCCCTCATGATCACTATGCACTTCATCTTTGTCATCTGTGTGTTCATCATTTTCACTGTGATGAGACCCCTCATTTTCACTGTGATGAGACCCCTCATTTTCATTATGATGACACCCCTCATTTTCACTATGATGGGACCCCTCATTTTCACTGTGATGAGACCCCTCATTTTCACTGTGATGAGACCCCTCATTTTCACTATGATGACACCCCTCATTTTCACTGTGATGACACCCCTCATTTTCACTCTGATGAGACCCCTCATTTTCACTGAGATGAGAACACTCATTTTCACTGTGATGAGACCGCTCATTTTCACTGTGATGAGACCCCTCATTTTCACTGTGATGAGACCCCTCTTTTTCACTGTGATGAGATCCCTCTTGATCACTATGCACGTCATCTTTGTCATCTCTGTGTTCATCTTTTTCGCTATGATGAGACCCCTCATGATCACTGTGCACCTCATGTATGTCATCTCTGTGTTCATCATGTTCACTATGATCAGACCCACTCTCGCTATGCACGTCATGTTCATTATTATCTGATACACTATCATTATGTGCACCATGTTCATCATCTTCCGCATCACTGTGTCCTTCAATGTCTTCATCACTGTGACCATCATGCTCTGAGATGCTGTGGTTCATGTGTTCACTCTCTGAGTCTGCACTACCACTGTAATCATCTGTGTCTGTATTATTTTCTGTTTCTGTTTCTGAATCAGATTCAGAATCTATATCTATGTCAGAATCCCCTTTGACTTCACATTCTGTTTCAATGTCTGTTACTCCACAGGCATCCGTTTCTATGTCATCTTCTGTCTCATAATTATCGTCTTTTACACTTTTGCAAATATCCATATCACTATCATCTTCTGTTTCTGTATCACTGGTTTTGTTCTCATGTGGGATTACAATATTATCATCTGAATCATGGTTACTTTCTATATCATGATCACTTTCATTTTCATGCTCGCTTTTTGGTTGATGTTCATTTTCACTTTCTGCTTCACTTTCTTCTTCACTTTCTTCTTCACTGTCTTCTTCACTTTCTTCTTCACTTTCTTCTTCACTTTCTGTGTCACTATCCTCTATTTCATTGTCTATTTCTTCCCCATCTTCACTAACAGCATCCACATCTGTTCCACTCTGTTTTGAAATATCGTCTTCAGTTTCAACATCGACGTTTTTATCTGCATTATGCTCAGATTCAGCAACTTCAGATTCTGTGTCAGATTCCGTGTCATCTATTTCGTCATCTGTTGTTTCTTCAGCTTCTGTAGACTCACCCTCGGTGGTTTCTGATATCCCATCATCCTCATTCTCTGTATCACTTACTATTTCTATTACACTTCCTTCATTAGTGTCTGGTGTTTCACCAACATCGGTTTCTACATCATCAACACTGTCATAGTCAGTGATGCTTTCTTCCACATCAACGTCAGTGGCCGCAATATCTGTGTTTGCATAATCTGTTTCGACATCAGTATCTCTAACATTATCTTCTTGCTCACTCTCACTCTCAATTTCTGTTTTTGTTTCCACATTTTCATCAATTGTTTCTGGATTTTCATATCGAAATGGATACATTTCTCTTTTTTGAAGTTTTTCCTCCTCTTCCTTGTTTTCTTTATAACCTTCCTTTACCTCTGGATGACATTTGGCCACGTAATACCGTAGGTATGCAATTGCAGCTTGTTTCCCCTTCTCATACAAGTACCACTTATCTGCGCTATGCAGCTTGAAATCATCTGTCTCTATGTAGTCCGTGTTTACCCCAATTGTGCGCTCGATGTCTCGAACATCGGCATACAACATTTTGGTATAGCTAAGCAAAGCCTCGACAATGACATTGAGAAATTCTGTGAAATAGTTAATCTCTGTGCGGGAGAATCCCATAGCGTCAGTTTTTATGCTAAGGCCTTTCTTCTTCCCATATCCAATAATGTCTTTCATCACAATGCCATCTGTGTCTTCCACCCCCACCAATGCCATGACCATGTCAGCAGTATAATTAACTGTTCCAAACAGCAACTCGCCATGGAGTGGGGTAAATATGTGCGTTTGATTAAGGGCTTCTTCCAGGTTGGCTCGCGTAATGTTTGCCTTCTTCCGGTTGTCACCCAAAGAAAGAAAAAGACGATCAATGGAATCTGTTATTGCCAAATGCTCATTTTCTGAGAGTAGTTCTAGACTTTCATTGACGCTGAATCTCCAGGCCTTCCTCGTGTGAGGTCGTTGCACTATTGGCTGTCTACTTGCTTCTACCCTTTCCTCGAGGGCGGTTTTTAGCAACTCTACTTCTTTCTTTGAGTAGATCAGAACACCTAATGTTTTGTCATTGTATTGACCAAATCTATCGTGTCTTTCCATATACTGAGGAATCTTAGCTACCTGCATCATCCTATTAATGTAGTGATCCTCATTATCAAGACTCAACCACCATCCATCAAATGCATGTATTGGATAATTAGCAATCAGTCCGCCATCTACATAAATACTACGTTCGTTGCTCATTGCTCCTGTGTTGCTCTTCACTGATGTAAACATTCCAGGGATGGCCATTGACATTTTTAGGGCCACTCTTATCGGCATGCTTGGTGTTGTCTTTACATGGCAGTACTCTTCACGCATCATGTTTATGTTGACCACAACAATGAACAACTCGTTACCATTCTCGTTATAGAGATCAAGGAAAGTAGCATCTGGGCTTCCAAGTACTTCCGAGATTACTGTACCAATATAGTCAAAGAAGCGAAGATTTGGGTTCCATCCGAAATCCAGCAAAAGATTTGGGACGAAGGAAAATACACCAGCGGAGTGGTCGGTAAACATACGATCCAAATCGGTGGCAAGAAGCTTTTTCATTTCTTTTGCGTTGAACCCGAGGGAAATTATAACGGAGGCCAAAGCCCCTGCTGATGCTCCTCCAAAGCGTGTTATTTTTTCTATAGCTCCAACATCTTCCATCACCTCTAATACTCCAGCATACGATAAAGACTTTGCTCCACCCCCTTCAAATACTAAATTTTCCCATTTGTAGTCAAACTGAGCAAGGTCAGTTTCTATGTCAAAATGCTTCAGAAGCTCTATCGTGCGTCTTCTCTGTTTGCGATCTTCTGGTTCAAGATCCCCCATCAATTCCAAATCCTCGCCTTCGGATTTTATGTGGTCCTTGACAATTTCATTGACAATGTATTCTTTCCTCGCCGTCTGTTCAGCTTCAGCTTTTAGTTCAGATGTCCGATTGCCCATGGTAGTAACTCGCTGTAATTAATTTGTTTGTTGCATTAAGTATGGTGTTGTATGTTATTTATTAAACCTATGTATAATAAAACTTGATTACAAACTAGTTGGAAATTATAAATTTTTATACAAAAAAAGTGGATGGTTTTGTACTAAATGTGTGTTTATTAATGAGACTGAATAGCCCATGTTATTGTTTATTTTTGCTAGAAATCATTTGTAAATAGAAATATAGTTGCTACAAAATATAATACAATTTCAATTAACTAACAACGCAGGACCTAGTCACCGAGTCACCAAAGGACAATGTCGCGTTACTATTTTAATGCTGTAGTGGGAAAGCTACAGGGAAGGTGGCTATTTTTATTGTAAAGAGATTAAATTTAATGGAAAGTTATTAAATTTAGTGGAGAATGAATAAATTTAGTGGAAAGTTATTAAATTTAGTGGAGAATGAATAAATTTAGTGGAAAGTTATTAAATTTAATGGAGAATGAATAAATTTAGTGGAAAGTTATTAAATTTAGTGGAGAATGAATAAATTTAGTGGAAAGTTATTAAATTTAGTGGAGAATGAATAAATTTAGTGGAAAGTTATTAAATTTAGTGGAGAATGAATAAATTTAGTGGAAAGTTATTAAATTTAGTGGAGAATGAATAAATTTAGTGGAAAGTTATTAAATTTTAAATGATTTTTACTATCGTATGATTATATTTGGTATTACAAAATTAGCAATTGTTTAATCATATAGTTTTAATAGTGGAAAAATTTAGTGGACAAATCATATTTTTAGTGGGAGATAAATTTGTTGCAATTACCTAATTATTTTTTTTACTTTTTTCATGAAAGTGATGAATGAAACGCGTTTATTGATGTGTCATGTTGGTGCGCCAAAAATTATATAGCTTGAAATAATTGAATTAGAGGAAATAAGAGATGAGCCCTTAAAAGTGTGGCAGTTGTATTTTTTTCAAACGCGATACAATCGATTTTTTTAACGCGAAGAAATTGCGTCAAAGTAGTTGGCGAAGAATCTGTCTAATGCCACTATTACAGTAGGGGGATGGGCTGGGTAAATAATTTTTGTAAATAGCAAATTGTAGATAGATGGCATAACCGTGTAGCACGTATTAACGTTGCCTACCCACATGCTTAAACATGGCACTAAAATATATTTGATGTGTTGTAGATATTTATATAATATTTGGATAATTTATTTTATCACAATGGGGAGTGGGGGGGGGGGGGGGGTCAACCATACGGTACCCTACTTGGCCATTTGCACCTGCGTCCCGCCCCACACCCAGACCAGGCGATATCTATTATACTACAAATGGTACGTTACAATCATAATCTGGATCGGTAACGTACTGCTGTATGAGTATGCCTACTACCTACTGGTACATACAGTCATACTGAATACAGATACTAACTATATATATTTCTGAAGGGTTTTACAACTATTTAAAATTATTGTTGACCCTGACCCACCCCCAAATAGTGGCATTACGCAAAGGCTTTGTCTACTACGTGGCTCGCCCCACGATTGAAACATTGAAACTAAGTTAGCTTCCATTGGAACTAAGTTCGCTTACATTGGAACAAGTTCGTTTCCATTGGAACTAAATTCACATGCATTGGAACTAAGTATGCTTCCATTGGAACCAAGTTTGCTTCCATTGGAACTAAGTTTGCTTGCATTTGAATTAATTTCGCATGCATTTTGAACTAAATTCGCATGCATTTTGAACTAAATTCGCTTGCATTGGAACTAAGTTTGCATGCATTTTGAACTAAATTCGCATGCATTGGAACTAAATTCGCATGTTAAAATACAAAATAGCTTTACTTCCCATATGAAGAAAAAAGAATTCGTTAACGCGCGCTCGCTAGAAAAATTATACATTTCAAATTCAGCGGGAAATAAACATTATTTAAATAAGATTTACTTGATTAAATTTGAAATATACATTTGTATTTATTTCACTAAGACTAGAAAATAATACTATTGAGTTAAAATATTGCATGTTTTTACTGAAATTTTGTATCATAGTGTTTGAATTTCTACGAAATTACGTAATATTCAGCTGTAAATTTAATGTAATAATTGTATATATACGCCAAGCTTCCTTCCCCTTTGTTTTATACATGTGATGGAGTTAGTTCTCCCTTTAATAGGTCGATAAAGAGGAACAGAGGCAGAAGCAAACACCATCATATATTATATATTCCTCTGTGATTAGCCCAATCCATATTCGTATAACATCTTATATAAGTGTTGCCATGTACGCGTAACATTGTATAGAACTATTCCCATGGTAAGTATGCTGTACTGCGGAAAGAGAAAATCAATATTGAACGTGGGATACTACTGTAAGGGTAACATACATGTATTATGTGTGTGTATACATGTATACGAAGCATAAGCTTTATTGCTTTAAGGAATGTCTTACATTTTATGAAACGCTGCGTCATAGTGAATCCCCACGTAATAAATTATAGTGTCGTAATTTAGTTCCGAGTTCCACACCGTAGGAACTCGCCATAATAGGTAGGAAGGTAGACTACCGAGAACGCATTTCACCAATACGTATCTAGGCGTTATGGGGGATATTCAATAGACCCTGTTCACTCGATCTTAACTGCAGTTGTTGTGGTAAGCAAGGTACCACAATAGGTACCAATAGATCACATAGATACACAGGGGCGACTCGATAAATTGCATTTCTATGGGTCTATAATTCAGTGTTGAATTCGATGTGGCGATGGCCTGGGAACCGATGGAGGGCCATCAGCTCGTACGTGATGTGGTCCCGTGTTTTTTACTCCGACCTAAAGACGAGCTGATACAGTTTGCACTAACTGCCATCGACGTGGTAGTTTTGCCGTCAACCCGTAGTGGTAGTATAGGGCATTGTTGTTTTTATCGAGTTTACTAATATCGATAGCGTGTAATGAAATTTCAAGATTCGATTTGTATAGGTACTGTACCTTTTGATATTAGATATATTCCGTAAGATGAGGTGAACTGTGCACTGTGTTGGAGATCTGTTTGTCGAATGATACATGACTCTCTCGATGCGTGGTCAGGTCACTTAAACTTATCAATTTAGAACCCATGCTCAGATTTTGCTTCGCTAATTGGTCACCAAGTTGAGATTGTATTAGAATTATCTCAGTTTTGTCCTTATTCACCTTGCGCAGGTTGGTTAATCCACGATTAGCATATATGTGGTACGGCCTATATGCTGATTAATGATTTGTGTTTACATAACTGATCGCCAACTCTGTGGATGTGTTGCAGTTATGATGCAGAGCCAGACGGCCGGCCATACATCATAGCTGTGTGGCCCATATAATATTTATGTATGTGTATGTATTCATGGAAAAAAGTAATTATCATGTAAATTAAAGATGATGGGTTTTGATGAACAAAATGTGTAAGACGATAGATATGTTATCGTTCTTGGGTGCACAATATACATAGCAAGTGACACAAATGGCTTCGGTAATCATTCATCAGCTCAGAAGAGAAGTCCCACTAGTTCTAACTAATCCTGGATTCCATTTGCATCCACCCGCTCCCCTATCTGTCCAGTTATGTTTGAAGCATAAACTATGAATATAATTATTACTGCTCATTCTACTTTACTTCGAGTTTCTCTTTCAATAGAGTTTTACCTCAAGACTTCAAGTCTAGCTATTTATAACATTACAATGCAATGCGTTTAAATTCAGTGCGCCAGTGAGAATCCGGGCGGCAGTTAGAATCCGGAGGCCAGTGAGAATCCGGGGGCCACTGAGAATCCGGGCGCCAGTGAGAATCCGGGCGCCTGTGAGAATCCGGAGGCCAGTGAGAATCCGGAGGCCAGTGAGAATCAGGGCGCCGCACCGGTGAGAATCCGGGCGCATGTGAGAATCCGGAGGCCAGTGAGAATAAGGGCGCCGCGCCGGTGAGAATCCGGGCGCCTGTGAGAATCCGGAGGCCAGTGAGAATCAGGGCGCCGCACCGGTGAGAATCCGGACGCCTGTGAGAATCCGGAGGCCAGTGAGAATCAGGGCACCTGTGAGAATCAGGACGCCGCTCCGGTGAGTGTCCGGGCGCTTGTGAGAATCCGGAGGCCAGTGAGAATCAGGGCGCCGCGCCGGTGAGAATCCGGCGCCTGAGAGAATCCGGAGGCCAGTGAGAATCAGGGCGCCGCGCCGGTGAGAATCCGGGCGCCTGTGAGAATCAGGGCGCCGCTCCGGTGAGAATCCGGGCGCCGCTCCGGTGAGAATCCGGGCGCCTGTGAGAATCCGGAGGCCAGTGAGAATCAGGGCGCCGCGCCGGTGAGAATCCGGGCGCCTGTGAGAATCCGGAGGCCAGTGAGAATCAGGGCGCGGCGCCGGTGAGAATCTGGCCATCTGTGAGAATCCGGAGGCCAGTGAGAATCACGGCGCCGCGCCGGTGAGAATCCGGGCGCCTGTGAGAATCCGGAGGCCAGTGAGAATCAGGGCGCCGCGCCGGTGAGAATCTGGCCATCTGTGAGAATCCGGAGGCCAGTGAGAATCACGGCGCCGCGCCGGTGAGAATCCGGGCGCCTGTGAGAATCCGGAGGCCAGTGAGAATCAGGGCGCCGCGCCGGTGAGAATCCGGGCGCCTCTATCCTCTATCCATGATCCAAGGTAATTGAAAGTCGTCTTATTTGATATAATATATACACCTGTACACCTGTGCGGACCGAGGCCTATAACATCCTCCCGGACTGCCAGTTCGGCTTCAGGAAGGGAAGAAGGTCCACGTTACATGCTGCTAGCAGGCTATGCAACCTTATCAGAGATGCCTTGAGCAAACAGCGCGGAAAGACCTACTGTGTATTTGTAGACTTCTCTTAAGCTTTCGATTCCGTGAACAGGAAGAAGCTGTGTTTAAAGTTATCGGATCTGGGTGTAAGCCGTTTATTTATAAGCGCAATATGGGCTATAATAGCAACCAACATGGTGTGTATCTGCCTCGGCGCATATGTCCTGGATCCAATCACCCCATCTATCGGAGTCATTCAGGTGACAGATTATCACCTCTCCTATTTAGTCTGTTTGTAACAGATCTTCCTTTGGTAATATTGGCTGCTGGCTGTCAGCTATTTATTTATGCCGACGATGTCGCGATTACGGGCAACTCCATTGCAGAAACACAAGCCGTCTTAGACATCCTTGAAGCCTATTGTAAAGAAAATGACCTCGTGGTGAATAAGTCGAAGACGAAGGCCATGAAATTCCGTCGAGGAGGAAGACTTTGCAACAATGACGTTCTTTTTTATGAAGGGGTCCCCATTGAATTCGTCAACTCTTTCGAGTATCTTGGCGTCGTCCTGAGCACCAGAAATGGTCCCAGCAGCCACTACAACCACCTACTTGAGCGAGGTATTGCCGCCTGCATGCGCTTAGCCACGTCATTAAATCTCAACCTGATTTCGCTGGCAACTGCAAAGCGCTTATGGAACCTCGTCATCCTCCCGGCGATAACCTATGGCTGCACCATCTTCGGGGACGCACCGGAGATCCCGAACCTTGCCCATGTTCAGGCTGTCCGCGCCTTCCACTGGAAGCTGTGGTGCGGTGTGAGTAAATACGCATCCACCACAGCCATCCTCACCGCAGTAGACAGCATCCCTGCGAACAACGGGAACTCAATATCGCTAGCTTTACTAACGGGAATGAGACGGAGAGCAGCCGCGCAGTTCCTATCCAACGGATGCCACCACAAATTGTGCAGCAACACAAACTGCTGGCGGCCAACTCCAACCTGCATCTGTATCATCTGCGGCTACCCGGCTCAAGAAAGCGACCACGGCCTTACTTGCGCTGGAAACCCATCATCCTTACCACTGAAACGCGCTTTATTCCTATACAACTTAGCAGGCAATGATACTACATAATTAATCTGGTGTTTTATTTCATTTTATATAATAATTAGTCGTTTTAGTTTTATTTATTTAATTATATTTTAGCTAACCTGTGTATCTATGTGTAGTTAGTTAGTCATTCATTTTAACAACAACCAATGTGGTTAAATAAATTGCCCCAACTGTCAATACTATAAAGTAATATTATATACAGTATATAATTTATTGCCGGTCTATATTTATTAATACATATTAACACAATAAACAATATGATTTTAACATGTGCCGCAATGTCTTGGCCACGCAACCCAGCTCCATCTCCTATGATCTATATTGTGCCGCGATGTCTTGGCCACGCAACCCAGTTACATCTCCTATGATCTATATTGTGCCGCGATGTCTTGGCCACGCAACCCAGCTCCATCTCCGACGATCTATATTGTGCCGCGATGTCTTGGCCACGCAACCCAGCTCCATCTCCTATGATCTATATTGTGCCACGATGTCTTGGCCACGCAACCCAGCTCCATCTCCGACGATCTATAGTGTGCCGCGATGTCTTGGCCACGCAACCCTGCTCCATCTCCTATGATCTATATTGTGCCGCGATGTCTTGGCCACGCAACCCAGCTCCATCTCCTATGATCTATATTGTGCCGCGATGTCTTGGCCACGCAACCCAGCTCCATCTCCTATGATCTAATTGTGCCGCGATGTCTTGGCCACGCAACCCAGCTCCATCTCCGACGATCTATATTGTGCCGCAATGTCTTGGCCACGCAACCCAGCTCCATCTCCGACGATCTATATTGTGCCGCGATGTCTTGGCCACGCAACCCTGCTCCATCTCCTATGATCTATATTGTGCCGCGATGTCTTGGCCACGCAACCCAGCTCCATCTCCTATGATCTAATTGTGCCGCGATGTCTTGGCCACGCAACCCAGCTTCATCTCCGACGATCTATATTGTGCCGCGATATCTTGGCCACGCAACCCAGCTCCATCTCCGACGATCTATATTGTGCCGCAATGTCTTGGCCACGCAACCCAGCTCCATCTCCGACGATCTATATTGTGCCGCAATGTCTTGGCCACGCAACCCAGCTCCATCTCCGACGATCTATATTGTGCCGCGATGTCTTGGCCAAGCAACCCAGCTCCATCTCCTATGATCTATATTGTGCCGCGATGTCTTGGCCACGCAACCCAGCTCCATCTCCGACGATCTATATTGTGCCGCAATGTCTTGGCCACGCAACCCAGCTCCATCTCCTATGATCTATATTGTGCCGCAATGTCTTGGCCACGCAACCCAGCTCCATCTCCTATGATCTATATTGTGCCGCAATGTCTTGGCCACGCAACCCAGCTCCATCTCCGACGATCTATATTGTGCCGCAATGTCTTGGCCACGCAACCCAGCTCCATCTCCGACGATCTATATTGTGCCGCGATGTCTTGGCCAAGCAACCCAGCTCCATCTCCTATGATCTATATTGTGCCGCGATGTCTTGGCCACGCAACCCAGCTTCATCTCCGACGATCTATATTGTGCCGCGATATCTTGGCCACGCAACCCAGCTCCATCTCCGACGATCTATATTGTGCCGCGATGTCTTGGCCACGCAACCCAGCTCCATCTCCTATGATCTATATTGTGCCGCGATGTCTTGGCCACGCAACCCAGCTCCATCTCCTATGATCTATATTGTGCCGCGATGTCTTGGCCACGCAACCCAGCTCCATCTCCTATGATCTATATTGTGCCGCGATGTCTTGGCCACGCAACCCAGCTCTATCTCCTATGATCTATATTGTGCCGCGATATCTTGGCCACGCAACCCAGCTCCATCTCCGACGATCTATATTGTGCCGCGATGTCTTGGCCACGCAACCCAGCTCCATCTCCTATGATCTATATTGTGCCGCGATGTCTTGGCCACGCAACCCAGCTCCATCTCCTATGATCTATATTGTGCCGCGATGTCTTGGCCACGCAACCCAGCTCCATCTCCTATGATCTATATTGTGCCGCGATGTCTTGGCCACGCAACCCAGCTCTATCTCCTATGATCTATATTGTGCCGCGATGTCTTGGCCACGCAACCCAGCTCCATCTCCTATGATCTATATTGTGCCGCGATGTCTTGGCCACGCAACCCAGCTCCATCTCCTATGATCTATATTGTGCCGCGATGTCTTGGCCACGCAACCCAGCTCCATCTCCTATGATCTATATTGTGCCGCGATGTCTTGGCCACGCAACCCAGCTCTATCTCCTATGATCTATATTGTGCCGCGATATCTTGGCCACGCAACCCAGCTCCATCTCCGACGATCTATATTGTGCCGCGATGTCTTGGCCACGCAACCCAGCTCCATCTCCGACGATCTATATTGTGCCGCAATGTCTTGGCCACGCAACCCAGCTCCATCTCCGACGATCTATATTGTGCCGCGATGTCTTGGCCACGCAACCCAGCTCCATCTCCTATGATCTATATTGTGCCGCAATGTCTTGGCCACGCAATCCAGCTCCATCTCCGACGATCTATATTGTGCCGCAATGTCTTGGCCACGCAACCCAGCTCCATCTCCGACGATCTATATTGTGCCGCAATGTCTTGGCCACGCAACCCAGCTCCATCTCCGACGATCTATATTGTGCCGCAATGTCTTGGCCACGCAACCCAGCTCCATCTCCGACGATCTATATTGTGCCGCAATATCTTGGCCACGCAACCCAGCTCCATCTCCGACGATCTATATTGTGCCGCAACGTCTTGGCCACGCAACCCAGCTCCATCTCCGACGATCTATATTGTGCCGCAATGTCTTGGCCACGCAACCCAGCTCCATCTCCGACGATCTATATTGTGCCGCAACGTCTTGGCCACGCAACCCAGCTCCATCTCCGACGATCTATATTGTGCCGCAATGTCTTGGCCACGCAACCCAGCTCCATCTCCGACGATCTATATTGTGCCGCAATGTCTTGGCCACGCAACCCAGCTCCATCTCCGACGATCTATATTGTGCCGCAACGTCTTGGCCACGCAACCCAGCTCCATCTCCGACGATCTATATTGTGCCGCAATGTCTTGGCCACGCAACCCAGCTCCATCTCCGACGATCTATATTGTGCCGCAACGTCTTGGCCACGCAACCCAGCTCCATCTCCGACGATCTATATTGTGCCGCAATGTCTTGGCCACGCAACCCAGCTCCATCTCCGACGATCTATATTGTGCCGCAATGTCTTGGCCACGCAACCCAGCTCCATCTCCGACGATCTATATTGTGCCGCAATGTCTTGGCCACGCAACCCAGCTCCATCTCCGACGATCTATATTGTGCCGCGATGTCTTGGCCACGCAACCCAGCTCCATCTCCGACGATCTATATTGTGCCGCAACGTCTTGGCCACGCAACCCAGCTCCATCTCCGACGATCTATATTGTGCCGCAATGTCTTGGCCACGCAACCCAGCTCCATCTCCGACGATCTATATTGTGCCGCAATGTCTTGGCCACGCAACCCAGCTCCATCTCCGACGATCTATATTGTGCCGCGATGTCTTGGCCACGCAACCCAGCTCCATCTCCGACGATCTATATTGTGCCGCGATGTCTTGGCCACGCAACCCAGCTCCATCTCCGACGATCTATATTGTGCCGCAATGTCTTGGCCACGCAACCCAGCTCCATCTCCGACGATCTATATTGTGCCGCAATGTCTTGGCCACGCAACCCAGCTCCATCTCCGACGATCTATATTGTGCCGCAATGTCTTGGCCACGCAACCCAGCTCCATCTCCGACGATCTATATTGTGCCGCAATGTCTTGGCCACGCAACCCAGCTCCATCTCCGACGATCTATATTGTGCCGCAATGTCTTGGCCACGCAACCCAGCTCCATCTCCGACGATCTATATTGTGCCGCAATGTCTTGGCCACGCAACCCAGCTCCATCTCCTATGATCTATATTGTGCCGCAATGTCTTGGCCACGCAACCCAGCTCCATCTCCTATGATCTATATTGTGCCGCAATGTCTTGGCCACGCAACCCAGCTCCATCTCCTGTGATCTATATTGTGCCGCAATGTCTTGGCCACGCAACCCAGCTCCATCTCCTATGATCTATATTGTGCCGCAATGTCTTGGCCACGCAACCCAGCTCCATCTCCGACGATCTATATTGTGCCGCAATGTCTTGGCCACGCAACCCAGCTCCATCTCCTATGATCTATATTGTGCCGCAATGTCTTGGCCACGCAACCCAGCTCCATCTCCTATGATCTATATTGTGCCGCAATGTCTTGGCCACGCAACCCAGCTCCATCTCCGACGATCTATATTGTGCCGCGATATCTTGGCCACGCAACCCTGCTCCATCTCCTATGATCTATATTGTGCCGCGATGTCTTGGCCACGCAACCCAGCTCCATCTCCGACGATCTATATTGTGCCGCAATGTCTTGGCCACGCAACCCAGCTCCATCTCCTATGATCTATATTGTGCCGCGATGTCTTGGCCACGCAACCCAGCTCCATCTCCGACGATCTATATTGTGCCGCAACGTCTTGGCCACGCAACCCAGCTCCATCTCCTATGATCTATATTGTGCCGCGATGTCTTGGCCACGCAACCCAGCTCCATCTCCTATGATCTATATTGTGCCGCGATGTCTTGGCCACGCAACCCAGCTCCATCTCCGATGATCTATATTGTGCCGCGATGTCTTGGCCACGCAACCCAGCTCCATCTCCGACGATCTATATTGTGCCGCAATGTCTTGGCCACGCAACCCAGCTCCATCTCCTATGATCTATATTGTGCCGCAATGTCTTGGCCACGCAACCCAGCTCCATCTCCTATGATCTATATTGTGCCGCAATGTCTTGGCCACGCAACCCAGCTCCATCTCCGACGATCTATATTGTGCCGCAATGTCTTGGCCACGCAACCCAGCTCCATCTCCTATGATCTATATTGTGCCGCAATGTCTTGGCCACGCAACCCAGCTCCATCTCCTGTGATCTATATTGTGCCGCAATGTCTTGGCCACGCAACCCAGCTCCATCTCCGACGATCTATATTGTGCCGCAATGTCTTGGCCACGCAACCCAGCTCCATCTCCGACGATCTATATTGTGCCGCGATATCTTGGCCACGCAACCCAGCTCCATCTCCTATGATCTATATTGTGCCGCAATGTCTTGGCCACGCAACCCAGCTCCATCTCCTATGATCTATATTGTGCCGCAATGTCTTGGCCACGCAACCCAGCTCCATCTCCTATGATCTATATTGTGCCGCAATGTCTTGGCCACGCAACCCAGCTCCATCTCCGACGATCTATATTGTGCCGCGATATCTTGGCCACGCAACCCAGCTCCATCTCCGACGATCTATATTGTGCCGCAATGTCTTGGCCACGCAACCCAGCTCCATCTCCTATGATCTATATTGTGCCGCAATGTCTTGGCCACGCAACCCAGCTCCATCTCCGACGATCTATATTGTGCCGCGATATCTTGGCCACGCAACCCAGCTCCATCTCCTATGATCTATATTGTGCCGCGATGTCTTGGCCACGCAACCCAGCTCCATCTCCGACGATCTATATTGTGCCGCAATGTCTTGGCCACGCAACCCAGCTCCATCTCCGACGATCTATATTGTGCCGCGATATCTTGGCCACGCAACCCAGCTCCATCTCCTATGATCTATATTGTGCCGCAATGTCTTGGCCACGCAACCCAGCTCCATCTCCTATGATCTATATTGTGCCGCAATGTCTTGGCCACGCAACCCAGCTCCATCTCCTATGATCTATATTGTGCCGCAATGTCTTGGCCACGCAACCCAGCTCCATCTCCGACGATCTATATTGTGCCGCGATATCTTGGCCACGCAACCCAGCTCCATCTCCGACGATCTATATTGTGCCGCAATGTCTTGGCCACGCAACCCAGCTCCATCTCCGACGATCTATATTGTGCCGCAATGTCTTGGCCACGCAACCCAGCTCCATCTCCTATGATCTATATTGTGCCGCAATGTCTTGGCCACGCAACCCAGCTCTATCTCCTGTGATCTATATTGTGCCGCAATGTCTTGGCCACGCAACCCAGCTCCATCTCCTATGATCTATATTGTGCCGCAATGTCTTGGCCACGCAACCCAGCTTCATCTCCGACGATCTATATTGTGCCGCGATGTCTTGGCCACGCAACCCAGCTCCATCTCCTATGATCTATATTGTGCCGCAATGTCTTGGCCACGCAACCCAGCTCCATCTCCTATGATCTATATTGTGCCGCGATATCTTGGCCACGCAACCCAGCTCCATCTCCGACGATCTATATTGTGCCGCAATGTCTTGGCCACGCAACCCAGCTCCATCTCCTATGATCTATATTGTGCCGCAATGTCTTGGCCACGCAACCCAGCTCCATCTCCTATGATCTATATTGTGACGCAATGTCTTGGCCACGCAACCCAGCTCCATCTCCGACGATCTATATTGTGCCGCGATGTCTTGGCCGCGCAACCCAGCTCCATCTCCTATGATCTATATTGTGCCGCAATGTCTTGGCCACGCAACCCAGCTCTATCTCCTGTGATCTATATTGTGCCGCAATGTCTTGGCCACGCAACCCAGCTTCATCTCCGACGATCTATATTGTGCCTCAATGTCTTGGCCACGCAACCCAGCTCCATCTCCGACGATCTATATTGTGCCGCGATGTCTTGGCCGCGCAACCCAGCTCCATCTCCTATGATCTATATTGTGCCGCAATGTCTTGGCCACGCAACCCAGCTCTATCTCCTGTGATCTATATTGTGCCGCGATGTCTTGGCCACGCAACCCAGCTCCATCTCCGACGATCTATATTGTGCCGCGATGTCTTGGCCGCGCAACCCAGCTCCATCTCCTATGATCTATATTGTGCCGCAATGTCTTGGCCACGCAACCCAGCTCTATCTCCTGTGATCTATATTGTGCCGCAATGTCTTGGCCACGCAACCCAGCTCCATCTCATATGATCTACATTGTGCCGCGATGTCTTGGCCACGCAACCCAGCTCCATCTCCTATGATCTATATTGTGCCGCAATGTCTTGGCCACGCAACCCAGCTTCATCTCCGACGATCTATATTGTGCCGCAATGTCTTGGCCACGCAACCCAGCTCCATCTCCGACGATCTATATTGTGCCGCAATGTCTTGGCCACGCAACCCAGCTCCATCTCCGACGATCTATATTGTGCCGCAATGTCTTGGCCACGCAACCCAGCTCTATCTCCTGTGATCTATATTGTGCCGCAATGTCTTGGCCACGCAACCCAGCTTCATCTCCGACGATCTATATTGTGCCGCAATGTCTTGGCCACGCAACCCAGCTCCATCTCATATGATCTATATTGTGCCGCGATGTCTTGGCCACGCAACCCAGCTCCATCTCCGACGATCTATATTGTGCCGCGATGTCTTGGCCACGCAACCCAGCTCCATCTCCTATGATCTATATTGTGCCGCGATATCTTGGCCACGCAACCCAGCTCCATCTCCGACGATCTATATTGTGCCGCAATGTCTTGGCCACGCAACCCAGCTCCATCTCCTATGATCTATATTGTGCCGCAATGTCTTGGCCACGCAACCCAGCTCCATCTCCTATGATCTATATTGTGCCGCAATGTCTTGGCCACGCAACCCAGCTCCATCTCCGACGATCTATATTGTGCCGCAATGTCTTGGCCACGCAACCCAGCTCCATCTCCGACGATCTATATTGTGCCGCAATGTCTTGGCCACGCAACCCAGCTCCATCTCCTATGATCTATATTGTGCCGCAATGTCTTGGCCACGCAACCCAGCTCCATCTCCTATGATCTATATTGTGCCGCAATGTCTTGGCCACGCAACCCAGCTCCATCTCCGACGATCTATATTGTGCCGCAATGTCTTGGCCACGCAACCCAGCTCCATCTCCTATGATCTATATTGTGCCGCAATGTCTTGGCCACGCAACCCAGCTCCATCTCCTATGATCTATATTGTGCCGCAATGTCTTGGCCACGCAACCCAGCTCCATCTCCTATGATCTATATTGTGCCGCAATGTCTTGGCCACGCAACCCAGCTCCATCTCCGACGATCTATATTGTGCCGCAATGTCTTGGCCACGCAACCCAGCTCCATCTCCTATGATCTATATTGTGCCGCAATGTCTTGGCCACGCAACCCAGCTCCATCTCCGACGATCTATATTGTGCCGCAATGTCTTGGCCACGCAACCCAGCTCCATCTCCTATGATCTATATTGTGCCGCAATGTCTTGGCCACGCAACCCAGCTCCATCTCCTATGATCTATATTGTGCCGCAATGTCTTGGCCACGCAACCCAGCTCCATCTCCGACGATCTATATTGTGCCGCAATGTCTTGGCCACGCAACCCAGCTCCATCTCCTATGATCTATATTGTGCCGCAATGTCTTGGCCACGCAACCCAGCTCCATCTCCGACGATCTATATTGTGCCGCGATGTCTTGGCCACGCAACCCAGCTCCATCTCCTATGATCTATATTGTGCCGCGATGTCTTGGCCACGCAACCCAGCTCCATCTCCGACGATCTATATTGTGCCGCGATGTCTTGGCCACACAACCCAGCTCCATCTCCGACGATCTATATTGTGCCGCGATGTCTTGGCCACGCAACCCAGCTCCATCTCCTATGATCTATATTGTGCCGCGATGTCTTGGCCACGCAACCCAGCTCCATCGCCGACGATCTATATTGTGCCGCAATGTCTTGGCCACGCAACCCAGCTCCATCTCCGACGATCTATATTGTGCCGCGATGTCTTGGCCACGCAACCCAGCTCCATCGCCGACGATCTATATTGTGCCGCAATGTCTTGGCCACGCAACCCAGCTCCATCTCCTATGATCTATATTGTGCCGCGATGTCTTGGCCACGCAACCCAGCTCCATCTCCGACGATCTATATTGTGCCGCAATGTCTTGGCCACGCAACCCAGCTCCATCTCCTATGATCTATATTGTGCCGCGATGTCTTGGCCACGCAACCCAGCTCCATCTCCTATGATCTATATTGTGCCGCAATGTCTTGGCCACGCAACCCAGCTCCATCTCCTATGATCTATATTGTGCCGCAATGTCTTGGCCACGCAACCCAGCTCCATCTCCTATGATCTATATTGTGCCGCGATGTCTTGGCCACGCAACCCAGCTCCATCTCCTATGATCTATATTGTGCCGCAATGTCTTGGCCACGCAACCCAGCTCCATCTCCTATGATCTATATTGTGCCGCGATGTCTTGGCCACGCAACCCAGCTCCATCTCATATGATCTATATTGTGCCGCGATGTCTTGGCCACGCAACCCAGCTCCATCTCCGACGATCTATATTGTGCCGCAATGTCTTGGCCACGCAACCCAGCTCCATCTCCTATGATCTATATTGTGCCGCGATGTCTTGGCCACGCAACCCAGCTCCATCTCATATGATCTATATTGTGCCGCGATGTCTTGGCCACGCAACCCAGCTCCATCTCCGACGATCTATATTGTGCCGCGATGTCTTGGCCACACAACCCAGCTCCATCTCCGACGATCTATATTGTGCCGCGATGTCTTGGCCACGCAACCCAGCTCCATCTCCTATGATCTATATTGTGCCGCGATGTCTTGGCCACGCAACCCAGCTCCATCGCCGACGATCTATATTGTGCCGCAATGTCTTGGCCACGCAACCCAGCTCCATCTCCTATGATCTATATTGTGCCGCGATGTCTTGGCCACGCAACCCAGCTCCATCTCCGACGATCTATATTGTGCCGCGATGTCTTGGCCACGCAACCCAGCTCCATCTCCGACGATCTAGATCTATAAAGAATTAGATTATGAAATTTCACGAAAATTTATATTTTATTTTACGACGAAAATAAATTTTATATTCTATTATATTAAAATCTATAAATAACTCAATTAAAAACCTATTAATAGAACGTGAATATAACATAGTTATATATTAATATAACTCTTTGGCCACAACAGATACATTGACAATCATTGGTAAATATTAAATCCTAGTTTATGTTTCTTAAATATTATGTAATGTAAAAATATTATTTTGGTGTAGCATCAGTCTATAAAACACGATTTAATACGATAAAGTATTTTAATAAAATTAGCATTATTCAACGTGTATTTACGTTTATTTACGCAAACCCTACTCTTTACGCTCGATTGGTACATTATAACTGAAAGGTGATACTGTTCACAAAATTTTTTTTATTAAATAGTTATTCTATGGAAGGAATGAGTGAGTAATAATTATCTATTTATAAATAAAATACACTATTTTTATTATATTCCAGGAAGTAAACCATTACGCGACCAACTCTATACTGACGTGTTCCCTTCTTTGCATCGATACTGTTGTAAACTCGGTTTCTCTTTCACTGTCAGAGACCCTTATTGGCCCCCCGAACTCGTTAACCAAAACACCAGGGAATCCTACCTACGGCACTGTATGCGAAACTCGTCTGGCCCTTTCTTACTAGTAAGTGTGAATCTAACCAACCTGCTAGCTGCTACAACACTCACGGATAGCAGCATACAGGTGTGGGATCCATCGCTCTTATTTCTTTGTAACTCGCAGCATTCTTCGATTCTTCAAATAAACTTGGCATGGTTGATCTATGAAATTTTTCAGAAAATTTAGACTACTAGTTGACTCAAGGTGAATAAAATGGGAAGGATGTCGTCAAAACTTTTCGCTTCGGCCCCTAGATGGCGTTCAAAATTGTATATATGAATCAGAAAATGTGTGAAATTAGTGGGGTTAATGTCAGAATTGGAAGTAATATCGTGTGGGTGTATTAACAATATCGTGTAGGTGTATTAGTGATATCGTGTAGGTGTATTAGCAATATCGTGTAGGTGTATTAGTGATATCGTGTAGGTGTATTAGCGATATCGTGTGGGTGTATTAGCGATATCGTGTGGGTGTATTAGTGATATCGTGTAGGTGTATTAGCGATATCGTGTGGGTGTATTAACAATATCGTGTAGGTGTATTAGTGATATCGTGTAGGTGTATTAGCAATATCGTGTAGGTGTATTAGTGATATCGTGTAGGTGTATTAGCGATATCGTGTAGGTGTATTAGTGATATCGTGTAGGTGTATTAGCGATATCGTGTAGGTGTATTAGCGATATCGTGTAGGTGTATTAGTAATATCGTTGTAGGTGTATTAGCGATATCGTGTGGGTGTATTAGTGATATCGTGTAGGTGTATTAGTGATATCGTGTAGGTGTATTAGCGATATCGTGTGGGTGTATTAGTGATATCGTTGTAGGTGTATTAGCGATATCGTGTGGGTGTATTAGTGATATCGTGTAGGTGTATTAGTGATATCGTGTAGGTGTATTAGCGATATCGTGTAGGTGTATTAGCGATATCGTGTAGGTGTATTAGCGATATCGTGTAGGTGTATTAGCGATATCGTTGTAGGTGTATTAGTGATATCGTGTAGGTGTATTAGCGATATCGTGTGGGTGTATTAGCGATATCGTGTGGGTGTATTAGCGATATCGTGTAGGTGTATTAGCGATATCGTGTAGGTGTATTAGTGATATCGTGTAGGTGTATTAGCGATATCGTGTGGGTGTATTAGCGATATCGTTGTAGGTGTATTAGTGATATCGTGTAGGTGTATTAGCGATATCGTGTAGGTGTATTAGCGATATCGTTGTAGGTGTATTAGCGATATCGTGTGGGTGTATTAGCGATATCGTGTAGGTGTATTAGCGATATCGTGTAGGTGTATTAGCGATATCGTTGTAGGTGTATTAGCGATATCGTGTGGGTGTATTAGCGATATCGTGTGGGTGTATTAGTGATATCGTGTAGGTGTATTAGCGATATCGTGTGGGTGTATTAGCGATATCGTGTAGGTGTATTAGCGATATCGTGTGGGTGTATTAGCGATATCGTGTAGGTGTATTAGCGATATCGTGTAGGTGTATTAGCGATATCGTGTGGGTGTATTAGCGATATCGTGTGGGTGTATTAGCTCCCTCGTGATTAATTGAGTGTGGTTTGTAAGGGTTAGATGTTACATTGGTTTGGCTAGCAACTTAGTTCTGCCTTGCACATAAGTAAGCAGTTATTCCACCCGATGTATTTGTCTCCTTACAGGCGGTTATTGTTGAGGGCATCGCCGCTCCTGGGTTGTCCTCCGAACTGGTCTCTACTGTCCTCGACGTCGATGGGGAACTCGATTCGAGCGGGTGTGTAGCCATCGTCGCAGACGGACTCACTGGGGACCTTGGGGACCTCGCCAAACAAGCCGCCACGAGGTTCCCCAAGGGCAACGTCGTAGCCTACCGTAACGATACGGTCGCAGTCGATGTCTCCAAGGCCCTCACCGCGCTCATCGATAAAGGAGTCGCCGAATGGATCGAGAAACACGAAGAACCCCCGGTCGCTTGTGAGTTTATTTCCTGTGGACTAGTAGATAATTTAATTTAATTGATATTCGTACATATGAATA
Organism: Nemertoderma westbladi; assembly: GCA_032718475.1. Taxonomy (NCBI): domain Eukaryota; kingdom Metazoa; phylum Xenacoelomorpha; order Nemertodermatida; family Nemertodermatidae; genus Nemertoderma; species Nemertoderma westbladi. The sequence continues at coordinate 57,076 of JAUCBJ010000923.1, read as the reverse complement.
AACAATAGACATAGTACACGGTACGTAGACATATTATTAGTAAAGTAGCACAATATTAATGACGTAGGCCTACGTAATGAATAACTGACAGAACACGCAGTAAATGACACGGCATCGAACAAATAATTATAGGCAATAATATAAAGAATATTTAACTAACATGTAGTAATATAATTAAGGATATCAGTAATCTCATCAACATTAAAACCAGGTATATCAATATTGCTACAACGACAATTAATTAATTCCCTACACAATTCTAATTTCCATCTATCAGCTACATCAAAAGGAACATAGTTCAACTTATTAACGTGCGTAACATTGATCGAGTTAATGAGAGGTATTTTACACAGATTTGCGATAGAACGTAAATTGCACCCACTTCGCGAACAACAATCATATAAAAATAATTTTGCTAAATTACGATGCTTGATTTTTCAGACTGCACTAAACTGGTACAAAATCTTATAAAACGTGAATATAACATAATACTGGGGTGTTTAAACTGCATTAAATTTTCTACAATATATCTATGTGATGTAAAAGGCAATCTGAAAATAATCCTAATATTAATATTCCATGAACTGTATATACGAGTACACGATGCAGAAAAAAGATCCCATGAATTACTACCGTAGAAGGATGTGCAATAAATACGCTGAATATTACTCAAAACATACGGATCAGAAAAATAGAATTCTTGTCGAAGTGCATTGAGCTTTCCTATAAATTTTCCCCGTTTTCGTATAATATCAGACTCCATTGTGTTCTGGAAATCTAACATGTTTCCTAGATGCAACGCCTCCCTGACCCAAGGAAGTGGTCTCCCGTTCAGCATTACTGGCGCTGTGGGTTTAAACCACACTCTCCCAAAAGGAATGCATTTGGATTTGGATTTATCCGGATTCGGGTTTGTACTAAACACGAGATGGTTTTCGGTTGCGAACTCCTCGCATAACTTGACCATAAACCGTAGTCCCACTATGGAAGGGCATAAAAGGAGAAGATCATCTGCGTAGCCGAAAATACCAAAATAAAAAGAACCAATATAACAGCCAACTTTAGATGACCTCAGTTTTGATATTAATTTATCCAATATAATACAGAACAGAATCGGAGATGCCACTGAACCTTGACGAACTCCGTTCGTTAACGTAAATGACTCGGAATGGAAGCTGTTCCAGCGGACGCAACATGTTTGATTACTATAGATCCATAGCAGGGTTCGTAAGAAAAAAGGAGAAAACCCCTTCTTAATAAGTTCCAGAAATAGCTTGCACCATTCAACCATATCGAAGGCTTTCTATAGATCGAGAAGACATCCAAATACAGGAGTTGCATTTCTAGAATAGAAACCAAGAACCTCTGTAGCCGCCCAGGTACATTGGGATGTACTGGAACCACTTTGGAACCCGAATTGCAACTCATCCAAATGTAAGCACTCAGCCTGCGAGATCAGCATGACCCACACAAACAACTTGATCAGAAGGGAGGATAAGGCAATAGCCCTGTAATTACTGGAAAGGGAATCGTCACCTAATTTATCTTTTATCAAAGGAATAATTACACACGTCAGTAAGAACTGTGGAACAAAGCCGTGAATGAGAAAACTGTTGAACAAATCACTTAAATGTGAACATAATTCTGGAGGACCATTGATCAGGCAATCAGAATCAAAATCAAAAGTTACGTCTGTTTTAGAGCTTTTTAGCCTATGTAGACCTTCACTGACCAAATCCGGAGTGATATGCGGGAAATCAGTTGAATCACATCCTTCGAGTTTATCGGTAATCTGCGATCTAACGAACTCTAAATCGGAATCATACGGTTGATTATGTAGATCCGAATATATACTGGCGAATCGGTCGGCTATCGATTGTGGGTCTGTACAACCATCAATGGTCGAAGTCACAGTGTTCGGTGTGGATCTCAGTTTCTTTATTTCTTTAAATATATCACTATTACTCCTTAAACACGCCTGTAGAAGTTTATCTCGACGCACATTATCTACTGAACGTTTGAGCCGTCGTACGGCATACTTATACTGCGCGCGAGACACCCGTCGCATGTGAAAAAGCTGACTATTTTGTGAAGCATTTGGACACCCCGCCGAGACCCACAAGGAATGCCATAGGATAGCTTCATCTCTAAATGGTTTAACTCGCTCCGACCAACCGGGAAGTTTAGGGCGATTATTAGTAGCACGGGGCTCACCATTATAATTATTATTTAAACTACTACAGCTGATATCAATGCATTCAAGAATATCTAAAACATATTTTTCAATAAACAGTCTATGAGTAAGGTCCGCACAAAAAATATTACCACATGTTATACAACCTGACTCAACCTCAATGTCATCCAATTTATTATGTAGATTGTTTACAAAGTCATGTTGCTGTTCAATAGTAGCTCGCTTAAATTTAATTTTACCATTACCAGTAGCATCACCTGAGCTATAATTAACACGTGGTAAATCTACACCACTAACTTTCAACTTCAAAAATATTGGGTCATGAAAAGATAAATTAGCACCAGAATGTACTACACCAGAATCAGAAACATTTTCTACCAATTTACTCGAACTGAAAAAGTGATCTAAAATGGAATGAAAAGATGCCTGTTCTCTGTAGCACGTGTAAGTATAATCAATAGGATTAAAATCCCATAGACGTTCTAATTTAAATTCCTGTAAAAATTGACTAATTACACGAACATGCATAGATACACGCGAAAAATCAGCATTGAAATCCCCTGCAAGTATAACATTACAAAGCTGCTCCGATAAAATAGTATGTTTGATATCATTGGTAAGAGTAAGTAAATCGTCTGATACATTAATATTGTCCCGCGTATCTACTGGAAAATAACTATTAATTATCACAAAAGGGTTAACATTGGGCAATTCAACTCTTACAGCTTGCAATCGGGGATTCGTAAGGTTAATTCTAGATATTATATATTTAGACAAAGATGGCCTATAAATAAATAAAAATAAGTAGGACACAAAGTACCTCTTTATTACACTGTACGAAATAAAACGTTTTTATTACGTAATATTCCTATTTAAATTGTTTCAGTAATTCCTGAGGTTGTTCATTGCGATCTCGTCGACTCTGCCTTGTATTCTCGTTTCCTGGGCGACCACGCACCAGAAGGGCTGTTATCCGAGGTCGGTGATTATATTAACGGAGATAAGTCAACCCCATTGGTGATCCGCGGTGATGCCGGGCCAATGCTATGTGCAGCTATATCCAGGTATGTATTGCTATGTGCAGCTATATCCAGGTATGTATTGCTATGTGCAGCTATATCCAGGTATGTATTGCTATGTGCAGCTATATCCAGGTATGTATTGCCATGTGCAGCTATATCCAGGTATGTATTGCTATGTGCAGCTATATCCAGGTATGTATTGCCATATGCAGCTATATCCAGGTATGTATTGCCATGTGCAGCTATATCCAGGTATGTATTGCTTGTGCAGCTATATCCAGGTATGTATTGCTATGTGCAGCTATATCCAGGTATGTATTTCTATGTACAGCTATATCCAGGTATGTATTGCTATGTGCAGCTATATCCAGGTATGTATTGCTATGTGCAGCTATATCCAGGTATGTATTGCTATGTGCAGCTATATCCAGGTATGTATTGCTATGTACAGCTATATCCAGGTATGTATTGCTATGTGCAGCTATATCCAGGTATGTATTTCTATGTACAGCTATATCCAGGTATGTATTGCTATGTGCAGCTATATCCAGGTATGTATTGCTATGTACAGCTATATCCAGGTATGTATTGCTATGTACAGCTATATCCAGGTATGTATTGCTATGTGCAGCTATATCCAGGTATGTATTGCTATGTGCAGCTATATCCAGGTATGTATTGCTATGTGCAGCTATATCCAGGTATGTATTGCTATGTGCAGCTATATCCAGGTATGTATTGCTATGTGCAGCTATATCCAGGTATGTATTGCTATGTGCAGCTATATCCAGGTATGTATTGCCATGTGCAGCTATATCCAGGTATGTATTGCTATGTGCAGCTATATCCAGGTATGTATTGCCATATGCAGCTATATCCAGGTATGTATTGCCATGTGCAGCTATATCCAGGTATGTATTGCTTGTGCAGCTATATCCAGGTATGTATTGCTATGTGCAGCTATATCCAGGTATGTATTGCCATATGCAGCTATATCCAGGTATGTATTGCTATGTGCAGCTATATCCAGGTATGTATTTCTATGTACAGCTATATCCAGGTATGTATTGCTATGTGCAGCTATATCCAGGTATGTATTGCTATGTGCAGCTATATCCAGGTATGTATTGCTATGTGCAGCTATATCCAGGTATGTATTGCTATGTGCAGCTATATCCAGGTATGTATTTCTATGTACAGCTATATCCAGGTATGTATTGCTATGTGCAGCTATATCCAGGTATGTATTGCTATGTGCAGCTATATCCAGGTATGTATTGCCATGTGCAGCTATATCCAGGTATGTATTGCCATGTGCAGCTATATCCAGGTATGTATTGCTATGTGCAGCTATATCCAGGTATGTATTGCTATGTGCAGCTATATCCAGGTATGTATTGCTATGTGCAGCTATATCCAGGTATGTATTGCTATGTGCAGCTATATCCAGGTATGTATTGCTATGTGCAGCTATATCCAGGTATGTATTGCTATGTGCAGCTATATCCAGGTATGTATTGCTATGTGCAGCTATATCCAGGTATGTATTGCTATGTGCAGCTATATCCAGGTATGTATTGCTATGTGCAGCTATATCCAGGTATGTATTTCTATGTACAGCTATATCCAGGTATGTATTGCTATGTGCAGCTATATCCAGGTATGTATTGCTATGTGCAGCTATATCCAGGTATGTATTGCTATGTGCAGCTATATCCAGGTATGTATTGCTATGTGCAGCTATATCCAGGTATGTATTGCTATGTGCAGCTATATCCAGGTATGTATTGCTATGTGCAGCTATATCCAGATATGTATTGCTATGTGCAGCTATATCCAGGTATGTATTTCTATGTACAGCTATATCCAGGTATGTATTGCTATGTGCAGCTATATCCAGGTATGTATTGCTATGTGCAGCTATATCCAGGTATGTATTGCTATGTGCAGCTATATCCAGGTATGTATTTCTATGTACAGCTATATCCAGGTATGTATTGCTATGTGCAGCTATATCCAGGTATGTATTGCTATGTGCAGCTATATCCAGGTATGTATTGCTATGTGCAGCTATATCCAGGTATGTATTGCTATGTGCAGCTATATCCAGGTATGTATTGCTATGTGCAGCTATATCCAGGTATGTATTGCTATGTGCAGCTATATCCAGGTATGTATTGCTATGTGCAGCTATATCCAGGTATGTATTGCCATGTGCAGCTATATCCAGGTATTGTATTGCTATGTGCAGCTATATCCAGGTATATATAGCTATGTGCAGCTATATCCAGGTATGTATTGCTATGTGCAGCTATATCCAGGTATGTATTGCTATGTGCAGCTATATCCAGGTATGTATTGCTATGTGCAGCTATATCCAGGTATGTATTGCTATGTGCAGCTATATCCAGGTATGTATTGCTATGTGCAACTATATCCAGGTATGTATTGCTATGTGCAGCTATATCCAGGTATGTATTGCTATGTGCAGCTATATCCAGGTATGTATTGCCATGTGCAGCTATATCCAGGTATTGTATTGCTATGTGCAGCTATATCCAGGTATGTATTGCTATGTGCAGCTATATCCAGGTATGTATTGCTATGTGCAGCTATATCCAGGTATGTATTGCTATGTGCAGCTATATCCAGGTATGTATTGCTATGTACAGCTATATCCAGGTATGTATTTCTATGTACAGCTATATCCAGGTATGTATTGCTATGTGCAGCTATATCCAGGTGTGTATTGCTATGTGCAGCTATATCCAGGTGTGTATTGCTATGTGCAGCTATATCCAGGTATGTATTGCTGTGTGCAGCTATATCCAGGTATGTATTGCTATGTACAGCTATATCCAGGTATGTATTGCTATGTGCAGCTATATCCAGGTATGTATTGCTATGTACAGCTATATCCAGGTATGTATTGCTATGTACAGCTATATCCAGGTATGTATTGCTATGTACAGCTATATCCAGGTATGTATTGCTATGTGCAGCTATATCCAGGTATGTATTGCTATGTGCAGCTATATCCAGGTATGTATTGCTATGTGCAGCTATATCCAGGTATGTATTGCTATGTACAGCTATATCCAGGTATGTATTGCTATGTGCAGCTATATCCAGGTATGTATTGCTATGTACAGCTATATCCAGGTATGTATTGCTATGTACAGCTATATCCAGGTATGTATTGCTATGTGCAGCTATATCCAGGTATGTATTGCTATGTACAGCTATATCCAGGTATGTATTGCTATGTACAGCTATATCCAGGTATGTATTGCTATGTACAGCTATATCCAGGTATGTATTGCTATGTGCAGCTATATCCAGGTATGTATTGCTATGTACAGCTATATCCAGGTATGTATTGCTATGTGCAGCTATATCCAGGTATGTATTGCCATGTGCAGCTATATCCAGGTATGTATTGCTATGTACAGCTATATCCAGGTATGTATTGCTATGTGCAGCTATATCCAGGTATGTATTGCTATGTGCAGCTATATCCAGGTATGTATTGCTATGTACAGCTATATCCAGGTATGTATTGCTATGTGCAGCTATATCCAGGTATGTATTGCTATGTGCAGCTATATCCAGGTATGTATTGCTATGTGCAGCTATATCCAGGTATGTATTGCTATGTACAGCTATATCCAGGTATGTATTGCCATGTGCAGCTATATCCAGGTATGTATTGCTATGTGCAGCTATATCCAGGTATGTATTGCCATGTGCAGCTATATCCAGGTATGTATTGCTATGTACAGCTATATCCAGGTATGTATTGCTATGTGCAGCTATATCCAGGTATGTATTGCTATTTGCAGCTATATCCAGGTATGTATTGCTATGTGCAGCTATATCCAGGTATGTATTGCCATATGCAGCTATATCCAGGTATGTATTGCCATATGCAGCTATATCCAGGTATGTATTGCTATTTGCAGCTATATCCAGGTATGTATTGCTATGTGCAGCTATATCCAGGTATGTATTGCCATATGCAGCTATATCCAGGTATGTATTGCCATATGCAGCTATATCCAGGTATGTATTGCTATGTGCAGCTATATCCAGGTATGTATTGCTATTTGCAGCTATATCCAGGTATGTATTGCTATGTGCAGCTATATCCAGGTATGTATTGCCATATGCAGCTATATCCAGGTATGTATTGCCATATGCAGCTATATCCAGGTATGTATTGCTATTTGCAGCTATATCCAGGTATGTATTGCTATGTGCAGCTATATCCAGGTATGTATTGCCATATGCAGCTATATCCAGGTATGTATTGCCATATGCAGCTATATCCAGGTATGTATTGCTATGTGCAGCTATATCCAGGTATGTATTGCTATTTGCAGCTATATCCAGGTATGTATTGCTATGTGCAGCTATATCCAGGTATGTATTGCCATATGCAGCTATATCCAGGTATGTATTGCCATATGCAGCTATATCCAGGTATGTATTGCTATGTGCAGCTATATCCAGGTATGTATTGCCATATGCAGCTATATCCAGGTATGTATTGCTATGTGCAGCTATATCCAGGTATGTATTGCTATGTGCAGCTATATCCAGGTATGTATTGCTATGTGCAGCTATATCCAGGTATGTATTGCTATGTGCAGCTATATCCAGGTATGTATTGCTATGTGCAGCTATATCCAGGTATGTATTGCTATGTGCAGCTATATCCAGGTATGTATTGCTATGTGCAGCTATATCCAGGTATGTATTGCTATGTGCAGCTATATCCAGGTATGTATTGCTATGTACAGCTATATCCAGGTATGTATTGCTATGTGAAGCTATATCCAGGTATGTATTGCTATGTGCAGCTATATCCAGGTATGTATTGCTATGTACAGCTATATCCAGGTATGTATTGCTATGTGCAGCTATATCCAGGTATGTATTGCTATGTACAGCTATATCCAGGTATGTATTGCTATGTACAGCTATATCCAGGTATGTATTGCTATGTGCAGCTATATTATAGTCAGATCAGAATTATTATTTTCGCTTTCTTTCTTTAGCTTAATGCGTTTGAAATAGGTGTCTCTGTCGATATTGCACCATTTACTCAGCAGTTATTCTTCAACCTTACATCGATTTGTTAATACTGTAACAAAGCTGGCCACGCAAGGATTCCAAATATGTAACACAATCTGAATTTCGTCGTAAAATAGCTGAGATATGGGCGTTCATATGTTGCATGGTTTTGGACTTGCTCAAGGCTATTTTATTCTATTTAATGAAAATAAACCATATTCTGGAACATCGTCTTTATCCCATACGTATAGGGAACAATGCAATTTCCTCTTTAATTATACTATTACATAGCTATTCATACATAAACATAATGTTCCAGAATATGGTGTTTTTATTAAATAGAATAAATCAGCCTCGCTCAGGTCTGCATAATCATGTGATTTTTGATCGCTCATATCTCAGCTATTTATAACGAAATGCTGATTGTGTTACATATTTTGAATCTTTGCATTTAATGGGGATTTCAAATCTGAAAACGGCTTAGAGAGTTTTGTTTTAGTTTTCGAGTTATCGTATAATATCTGCCTGCCAATATGTCTGTTAAAACGTAAGACAGACCGACAAGTTAGACTGTTTTACTTATTACTAAAGTCTGTATTCTGCTTCTGCCTCCTCCCACCTTAATAATCCTCGATGTAAACTTGAAAATCATCAATAATAAGTTGTTATTTTTTAATTATATTAATTAAATCAGATAACAATATGTCCCCACCCAATCTTTATATAACTAAACACTAATTAATTAAATCAGATAACAATATGTCCCCACCCAATCTTTATATAACTAAACACTAATTAATTAAATCATATAACAATATGTCCCCACCCAATCTTTATATAACTAAACACTAATTAATTAAATCAGATAACAATATGTCCCCACCCAATCTTTATATAACTAAACACTAATTAATTAAATCATATAACAATATGTCCCCACCCAATCTTTATATAACTAAACACTAATTAATTAAATCAGATAACAATATGTCCCCACCCAATCTTTATCTTACTAAACACTAATTAATTAAATCAGATAACAATATGTACCCACCCAATCTTTATATAACTAAACACTAATTAATTAAATCAGATAACAATATGTCCCCACCCAATCTTTATATAACTAAACACTAATTAATTAAATCATATAACAATATGTCCCCACCCAATCTTTATATAACTAAACACTAATTAATTAAATCAGATAACAATATGTCCCCACCCAATCTTTATATAACTAAACACTAATTAATTAAATCAGATAACAATATGTCCCCACCCAATCTTTATATAACTAAACACTAATTAATTAAATCATATAACAATATGTCCCCACCCAATCTTTATATAACTAAACACTAATTAATTAAATCAGATAACAATATGTCCCCACCCAATCTTTATATAACTAAACACTAATTAATTAAATCATATAACAATATGTCCCCACCCAATCTTTATATAACTAAACACTAATTAATTAAATCAGATAACAATATGTCCCCACCCAATCTTTATATAACTAAACACTAATTAATTAAATCAGATAACAATATGTCCCCACCCAATCTTTATATAACTAAACACTAATTAATTAAATCAGATAACAATATGTCCCCACCCAATCTTTATCTTACTAAACACTAATTAATTAAATCAGATAACAATATGTCCCCACCCAATCTTTATATAACTAAACACTAATTAATTAAATCAGATAACAATATGTCCCCACCCAATCTTTATATAACTAAACACTAATTAATTAAATCATATAACAATATGTCCCCACCCAATCTTTATATAACTAAACACTAATTAATTAAATCATATAACAATATGTCCCCACCCAATCTTTATATAACTAAACACTAATTAATTAAATCAGATAACAATATGTCCCCACCCAATCTTTATATAACTAAACACTAATTAATTAAATCATATAACAATATGTCCCCACCCAATCTTTATATAACTAAACACTAATTAATTAAATCAGATAACAATATGTCCCCACCCAATCTTTATATAACTAAACACTAATTAATTAAATCAGATAACAATATGTCCCCACCCAATCTTTATATAACTAAACACTAATTAATTAAATCAGATAACAATATGTCCCCACCCAATCTTTATCTTACTAAACACTAATTAATTAAATCAGATAACAATATGTACCCACCCAATCTTTATATAACTAAACACTAATTAATTAAATCAGATAACAATATGTCCCCACCCAATCTTTATATAACTAAACACTAATTAATTAAATCAGATAACAATATGTCCCCACCCAATCTTTATATAACTAAACACTAATTAATTAAATCAGATAACAATATGTCCCCACCCAATCTTTATATAACTAAACACTAATTAATTAAATCAGATAACAATATGTCCCCACCCAATCTTTATATAACTAAACACTAATTAATTAAATCATATAACAATATGTCCCCACCCAATCTTTATATAACTAAACACTAATTAATTAAATCAGATAACAATATGTCCCCACCCAATCTTTATATAACTAAACACTAATTAATTAAATCAGATAACAATATGTCCCCACCCAATCTTTATATAACTAAACACTAATTAATTAAATCATATAACAATATGTCCCCACCCAATCTTTATATAACTAAACACTAATTAATTAAATCAGATAACAATATGTCCCCACCCAATCTTTATATAACTAAACACTAATTAATTAAATCATATAACAATATGTCCCCACCCAATCTTTATATAACTAAACACTAATTAATTAAATCAGATAACAATATGTCCCCACCCAATCTTTATCTAACTAAACACTAATTAATTAAATCAGATAACAATATGTACCCACCCAATCTTTATATAACTAAACACTAATTAATTAAATCAGATAACAATATGTCCCCACCCAATCTTTATATAACTAAACACTAATTAATTAAATCATATAACAATATGTCCCCACCCAATCTTTATATAACTAAACACTAATTAATTAAATCAGATAACAATATGTCCCCACCCAATCTTTATATAACTAAACACTAATTAATTAAATCAGATAACAATATGTCCCCACCCAATCTTTATATAACTAAACACTAATTAATTAAATCATATAACAATATGTCCCCTACCCAATCTTTATATAACTAAACACTAATTAATTAAATCATATAACAATATGTCCCCACCCAATCTTTATATAACTAAACACTAATTAATTAAATCAGATAACAATATGTCCCCACCCAATCTTTATATAACTAAACACTAATTAATTAAATCAGATAACAATATGTCCCCACCCAATCTTTATATAACTAAACACTAATTAATTAAATCATATAACAATATGTCCCCACCCAATCTTTAACTAACTAAACACTAATTAATTAAATCATATAACAATATGTCCCCACCCAATCTTTAACTAACTAAACACTAATTAATTAAATCAGATAACAATATGTCCCCACCCAATCTTTATATAACTAAACACTAATTAATTAAATCAGATAACAATATGTCCCCACCCAATCTTTATATAACTAAACACTAATTAATTAAATCAGATAACAATATGTCCCCACCCAATCTTTATATAACTAAACACTAATTAATTAAATCATATAACAATATGTCCCCACCCAATCTTTAACTAACTAAACACTAATTAATTAAATCAGATAACAATATGTCCCCACCCAATCTTTAACTAACTAAACACTAATTAATTAAATCAGATAACAATATGTCCCCACCCAATCTTTATATAACTAAACACTAATTAATTAAATCATATAACAATATGTCCCCACCCAATCTTTAACTAACTAAACACTAATTAATTAAATCAGATAACAATATGTCCCCACCCAATCTTTAACTAACTAAACACTAATTAATTAAATCAGATAACAATATGTACCCACCCAATCTTTATATAACTAAACACTAATTAATTAAATCAGATAACAATATGTCCCCACCCAATCTTTAACTAACTAAACACTAATTAATTAAATCATATAACAATATGTCCCCACCCAATCTTTATATAACTAAACACTAATTAATTAAATCAGATAACAATATGTCCCCACCCAATCTTTAACTAACTAAACACTAATTAATTAAATCAGATAACAATATGTACCCACCCAATCTTTATATAACTAAACACTAATTAATTAAATCAGATAACAATATGTCCCCACCCAATCTTTAACTAACTAAACACTAATTAATTAAATCATATAACAATATGTCCCCACCCAATCTTTATATAACTAAACACTAATTAATTAAATCAGATAACAATATGTCCCCACCCAATCTTTAACTAACTAAACACTAATTAATTAAATCAGATAACAATATGTCCCCACCCAATCTTTAACTAACTAAACACTAATTAATTAAATCATATAACAATATGTCCCCACCCAATCTTTAACTAACTAAACACTAATTAATTAAATCAGATAACAATATGTCCCCACCCAATCTTTAACTAACTAAACACTAATTAATTAAATCAGATAACAATATGTACCCACCCAATCTTTATATAACTAAACACTAATTAATTAAATCAGATAACAATATGTCCCCACCCAATCTTTAACTAACTAAACACTAATTAATTAAATCATATAACAATATGTCCCCACCCAATCTTTATATAACTAAACACTAATTAATTAAATCAGATAACAATATGTCCCCACCCAATCTTTAACTAACTAAACACTAATTAATTAAATCAGATAACAATATGTACCCACCCAATCTTTATATAACTAAACACTAATTAATTAAATCAGATAACAATATGTCCCCACCCAATCTTTAACTAACTAAACACTAATTAATTAAATCATATAACAATATGTCCCCACCCAATCTTTATATAACTAAACACTAATTAATTAAATCAGATAACAATATGTCCCCACCCAATCTTTAACTAACTAAACACTAATTAATTAAATCAGATAACAATATGTCCCCACCCAATCTTTAACTAACTAAACACTAATTAATTAAATCATATAACAATATGTCCCCACCCAATCTTTAACTAACTAAACACTAATTAATTAAATCATATAACAATATGTCCCCACCCAATCTTTAACTAACTAAACACTAATTAATTAAATCAGATAACAATATGTCCCCACCCAATCTTTATATAACTAAACACTAATTAATTAAATCAGATAACAATATGTCCCCACCCAATCTTTAACTAACTAAACACTAATTAATTAAATCATATAACAATATGTCCCCACCCAATCTTTATATAACTAAACACTAATTAATTAAATCAGATAACAATATGTCCCCACCCAATCTTTATATAACTAAACACTAATTAATTAAATCAGATAACAATATGTCCCCACCCAATCTTTATATAACTAAACACTAATTAATTAAATCAGATAACAATATGTCCCCACCCAATCTTTAACTAACTAAACACTAATTAATTAAATCATATAACAATATGTCCCCACCCAATCTTTATATAACTAAACACTAATTAATTAAATCAGATAACAATATGTCCCCACCCAATCTTTAACTAACTAAACACTAATTAATTAAATCATATAACAATATGTCCCCACCCAATCTTTAACTAACTAAACACTAATTAATTAAATCAGATAACAATATGTCCCCACCCAATCTTTATATAACTAAACACTAATTAATTAAATCAGATAACAATATGTCCCCACCCAATCTTTAACTAACTAAACACTAATTAATTAAATCATATAACAATATGTCCCCACCCAATCTTTAACTAACTAAACACTAATTAATTAAATCATATAACAATATGTCCCCACCCAATCTTTATATAACTAAACACTAATTAATTAAATCAGATAACAATATGTCCCCACCCAATCTTTAACTAACTAAACACTAATTAATTAAATCATATAACAATATGTCCCCACCCAATCTTTATATAACTAAACACTAATTAATTAAATCAGATAACAATATGTCCCCACCCAATCTTTATATAACTAAACACTAATTAATTAAATCAGATAACAATATGTCCCCACCCAATCTTTATATAACTAAACACTAATTAATTAAATCAGATAACAATATGTCCCCACCCAATCTTTAACTAACTAAACACTAATTAATTAAATCATATAACAATATGTCCCCACCCAATCTTTATATAACTAAACACTAATTAATTAAATCAGATAACAATATGTCCCCACCCAATCTTTAACTAACTAAACACTAATTAATTAAATCATATAACAATATGTCCCCACCCAATCTTTAACTAACTAAACACTAATTAATTAAATCAGATAACAATATGTCCCCACCCAATCTTTATATAACTAAACACTAATTAATTAAATCAGATAACAATATGTCCCCACCCAATCTTTAACTAACTAAACACTAATTAATTAAATCATATAACAATATGTCCCCACCCAATCTTTATATAACTAAACACTAATTAATTAAATCAGATAACAATATGTCCCCACCCAATCTTTAACTAACTAAACACTAATTAATTAAATCATATAACAATATGTCCCCACCCAATCTTTATATAACTAAACACTAATTAATTAAATCAGATAACAATATGTCCCCACCCAATCTTTAACTAACTAAACACTAATTAATTAAATCATATAACAATATGTCCCCACCCAATCTTTAACTAACTAAACACTAATTAATTAAATCATATAACAATATGTCCCCACCCAATCTTTAACTAACTAAACACTAATTAATTAAATCAGATAACAATATGTCCCCACCCAATCTTTAACTAACTAAACACTAATTAATTAAATCATATAACAATATGTCCCCACCCAATCTTTAACTAACTAAACACTAATTAATTAAATCATATAACAATATGTCCCCACCCAATCTTTAACTAACTAAACACTAATTAATTAAATCAGATAACAATATGTCCCCACCCAATCTTTAACTAACTAAACACTAATTAATTAAATCAGATAACAATATGTCCCCACCCAATCTTTATATAACTAAACACTAATTAATTAAATCAGATAACAATATGTCCCCACCCAATCTTTAACTAACTAAACACTAATTAATTAAATCATATAACAATATGTCCCCACCCAATCTTTAACTAACTAAACACTAATTAATTAAATCATATAACAATATGTCCCCACCCAATCTTTATATAACTAAACACTAATTAATTAAATCAGATAACAATATGTCCCCACCCAATCTTTAACTAACTAAACACTAATTAATTAAATCATATAACAATATGTCCCCACCCAATCTTTATATAACTAAACACTAATTAATTAAATCAGATAACAATATGTCCCCACCCAATCTTTAACTAACTAAACACTAATTAATTAAATCATATAACAATATGTCCCCACCCAATCTTTATATAACTAAACACTAATTAATTAAATCAGATAACAATATGTCCCCACCCAATCTTTAACTAACTAAACACTAATTAATTAAATCATATAACAATATGTCCCCACCCAATCTTTAACTAACTAAACACTAATTAATTAAATCATATAACAATATGTCCCCACCCAATCTTTAACTAACTAAACACTAATTAATTAAATCAGATAACAATATATCCCCACCCAATCTTTAACTAACTAAACACTAATTAATTAAATCATATAACAATATGTCCCCACCCAATCTTTAACTAACTAAACACTAATTAATTAAATCATATAACAATATGTCCCCACCCAATCTTTAACTAACTAAACACTAATTAATTAAATCAGATAACAATATATCCCCACCCAATCTTTAACTAACTAAACACTAATTAATTAAATCAGATAACAATATGTCCCCACCCAATCTTTATATAACTAAACACTAATTAATTAAATCAGATAACAATATGTCCCCACCCAATCTTTAACTAACTAAACACTAATTAATTAAATCAGATAACAATATGTCCCCACCCAATCTTTAACTAACTAAACACTAATTAATTAAATCATATAACAATATGTCCCCACCCAATCTTTAACTAACTAAACACTAATTAATTAAATCAGATAACAATATGTCCCCACCCAATCTTTAACTAACTAAACACTAATTAATTAAATCAGATAACAATATATCCCCACCCAATCTTTAACTAACTAAACACTAATTAATTAAATCATATAACAATATGTCCCCACCCAATCTTTAACTAACTAAACACTAATTAATTAAATCATATAACAATATGTCCCCACCCAATCTTTAACTAACTAAACACTAATTAATTAAATCAGATAACAATATATCCCCACCCAATCTTTAACTAACTAAACACTAATTAATTAAATCAGATAACAATATGTCCCCACCCAATCTTTATATAACTAAACACTAATTAATTAAATCAGATAACAATATGTCCCCACCCAATCTTTAACTAACTAAACACTAATTAATTAAATCATATAACAATATGTCCCCACCCAATCTTTAACTAACTAAACACTAATTAATTAAATCATATAACAATATGTCCCCACCCAATCTTTATATAACTAAACACTAATTAATTAAATCAGATAACAATATGTCCCCACCCAATCTTTAACTAACTAAACACTAATTAATTAAATCATATAACAATATGTCCCCACCCAATCTTTATATAACTAAACACTAATTAATTAAATCAGATAACAATATGTCCCCACCCAATCTTTAACTAACTAAACACTAATTAATTAAATCATATAACAATATGTCCCCACCCAATCTTTATATAACTAAACACTAATTAATTAAATCAGATAACAATATGTCCCCACCCAATCTTTAACTAACTAAACACTAATTAATTAAATCATATAACAATATGTCCCCACCCAATCTTTAACTAACTAAACACTAATTAATTAAATCATATAACAATATGTCCCCACCCAATCTTTAACTAACTAAACACTAATTAATTAAATCAGATAACAATATATCCCCACCCAATCTTTAACTAACTAAACACTAATTAATTAAATCAGATAACAATATGTCCCCACCCAATCTTTATATAACTAAACACTAATTAATTAAATCAGATAACAATATGTCCCCACCCAATCTTTAACTAACTAAACACTAATTAATTAAATCATATAACAATATGTCCCCACCCAATCTTTAACTAACTAAACACTAATTAATTAAATCATATAACAATATGTCCCCACCCAATCTTTATATAACTAAACACTAATTAATTAAATCATATAACAATATGTCCCCACCCAATCTTTAACTAACTAAACACTAATTAATTAAATCATATAACAATATGTCCCCACCCAATCTTTATATAACTAAACACTAATTAATTAAATCATATAACAATATGTCCCCACCCAATCTTTATATAACTAAACACTAATTAATTAAATCAGATAACAATATGTCCCCACCCAATCTTTAACTAACTAAACACTAATTAATTAAATCAGATAACAATATGTCCCCACCCAATCTTTATATAACTAAACACTAATTAATTAAATCATATAACAATATGTCCCCACCCAATCTTTATATAACTAAACACTAATTAATTAAATCATATAACAATATGTCCCCACCCAATCTTTAACTAACTAAACACTAATTAATTAAATCAGATAACAATATATCCCCACCCAATCTTTAACTAACTAAACACTAATTAATTAAATCAGATAACAATATGTCCCCACCCAATCTTTATATAACTAAACACTAATTAATTAAATCAGATAACAATATGTCCCCACCCAATCTTTAACTAACTAAACACTAATTAATTAAATCATATAACAATATGTCCCCACCCAATCTTTAACTAACTAAACACTAATTAATTAAATCATATAACAATATGTCCCCACCCAATCTTTATATAACTAAACACTAATTAATTAAATCATATAACAATATGTCCCCACCCAATCTTTAACTAACTAAACACTAATTAATTAAATCATATAACAATATGTCCCCACCCAATCTTTATATAACTAAACACTAATTAATTAAATCATATAACAATATGTCCCCACCCAATCTTTATATAACTAAACACTAATTAATTAAATCAGATAACAATATGTCCCCACCCAATCTTTAACTAACTAAACACTAATTAATTAAATCAGATAACAATATGTACCCACCCAATCTTTAACTAACTAAACACTAATTAATTAAATCATATAACAATATGTCCCCACCCAATCTTTATATAACTAAACACTAATTAATTAAATCATATAACAATATGTCCCCACCCAATCTTTATATAACTAAACACTAATTAATTAAATCATATAACAATATGTCCCCACCCAATCTTTAACTAACTAAACACTAATTAATTAAATCAGATAACAATATGTCCCCACCCAATCTTTAACTAACTAAACACTAATTAATTAAATCATATAACAATATGTCCCCACCCAATCTTTAACTAACTAAACACTAATTAATTAAATCAGATAACAATATGTCCCCACCCAATCTTTAACTAACTAAACACTAATTAATTAAATCATATAACAATATGTCCCCACCCAATCTTTATATAACTAAACACTAATTAATTAAATCATATAACAATATGTCCCCACCCAATCTTTATATAACTAAACACTAATTAATTAAATCATATAACAATATGTCCCCACCCAATCTTTAACTAACTAAACACTAATTAATTAAATCAGATAACAATATGTCCCCACCCAATCTTTAACTAACTAAACACTAATTAATTAAATCAGATAACAATATGTCCCCACCCAATCTTTAACTAACTAAACACTAATTAATTAAATCAGATAACAATATGTACCCACCCAATCTTTAACTAACTAAACACTAATTAATTAAATCATATAACAATATGTCCCCACCCAATCTTTATATAACTAAACACTAATTAATTAAATCATATAACAATATGTCCCCACCCAATCTTTATATAACTAAACACTAATTAATTAAATCATATAACAATATGTCCCCACCCAATCTTTAACTAACTAAACACTAATTAATTAAATCAGATAACAATATGTCCCCACCCAATCTTTAACTAACTAAACACTAATTAATTAAATCAGATAACAATATGTACCCACCCAATCTTTAACTAACTAAACACTAATTAATTAAATCATATAACAATATGTCCCCACCCAATCTTTATATAACTAAACACTAATTAATTAAATCATATAACAATATGTCCCCACCCAATCTTTAACTAACTAAACACTAATTAATTAAATCATATAACAATATGTCCCCACCCAATCTTTAACTAACTAAACACTAATTAATTAAATCAGATAACAATATGTACCCACCCAATCTTTAACTAACTAAACACTAATTAATTAAATCATATAACAATATGTCCCCACCCAATCTTTATATAACTAAACACTAATTAATTAAATCATATAACAATATGTCCCCACCCAATCTTTATATAACTAAACACTAATTAATTAAATCATATAACAATATGTCCCCACCCAATCTTTATATAACTAAACACTAATTAATTAAATCATATAACAATATGTCCCCACCCAATCTTTATATAACTAAACACTAATTAATTAAATCATATAACAATATGTCCCCACCCAATCTTTATATAACTAAACACTAATTAATTAAATCATATAACAATATGTCCCCACCCAATCTTTATATAACTAAACACTAATTAATTAAATCAGATAACAATATGTCCCCACCCAATCTTTATATAACTAAACACTAATTAATTAAATCATATAACAATATGTCCCCACCCAATCTTTAACTAACTAAACACTAATTAATTAAATCAGATAACAATATGTACCCACCCAATCTTTAACTAACTAAACACTAATTAATTAAATCATATAACAATATGTCCCCACCCAATCTTTATATAACTAAACACTAATTAATTAAATCATATAACAATATGTCCCCACCCAATCTTTATATAACTAAACACTAATTAATTAAATCATATAACAATATGTCCCCACCCAATCTTTATATAACTAAACACTAATTAATTAAATCATATAACAATATGTCCCCACCCAATCTTTATATAACTAAACACTAATTAATTAAATCATATAACAATATGTCCCCACCCAATCTTTATATAACTAAACACTAATTAATTAAATCATATAACAATATGTCCCCACCCAATCTTTATATAACTAAACACTAATTAATTAAATCATATAACAATATGTCCCCACCCAATCTTTATATAACTAAACACTAATTAATTAAATCATATAACAATATGTCCCCACCCAATCTTTATATAACTAAACACTAATTAATTAAATCATATAACAATATGTCCCCACCCAATCTTTATATAACTAAACACTAATTAATTAAATCAGATAACAATATGTCCCCACCCAATCTTTATATAACTAAACACTAATTAATTAAATCAGATAACAATATGTCCCCACCCAATCTTTATATAACTAAACACTAATTAATTAAATCATATAACAATATGTCCCCACCCAATCTTTATATAACTAAACACTAATTAATTAAATCAGATAACAATATGTCCCCACCCAATCTTTATATAACTAAACACTAATTAATTAAATCAGATAACAATATGTCCCCACCCAATCTTTATATAACTAAACACTAATTAATTAAATCAGATAACAATATGTCCCCACCCAATCTTTATATAACTAAACACTAATTAATTAAATCAGATAACAATATGTCCCCACCCAATCTTTATATAACTAAACACTAATTAATTAAATCATATAACAATATGTCCCCACCCAATCTTTATATAACTAAACACTAATTAATTAAATCAGATAACAATATGTCCCCACCCAATCTTTATATAACTAAACACTAATTAATTAAATCAGATAACAATATGTCCCCACCCAATCTTTATATAACTAAACACTAATTAATTAAATCAGATAACAATATGTCCCCACCCAATCTTTATATAACTAAACACTAATTAATTAAATCAGATAACAATATGTCCCCACCCAATCTTTATATAACTAAACACTAATTAATTAAATCAGATAACAATATGTCCCCACCCAATCTTTATATAACTAAACACTAATTAATTAAATCAGATAACAATATGTCCCCACCCAATCTTTATATAACTAAACACTAATTAATTAAATCAGATAACAATATGTCCCCACCCAATCTTTATATAACTAAACACTAATTAATTAAATCAGATAACAATATGTCCCCACCCAATCTTTATATAACTAAACACTAATTAATTAAATCATATAACAATATGTCCCCACCCAATCTTTATATAACTAAACACTAATTAATTAAATCAGATAACAATATGTCCCCACCCAATCTTTATATAACTAAACACTAATTAATTAAATCAGATAACAATATGTCCCCACCCAATCTTTATATAACTAAACACTAATTAATTAAATCAGATAACAATATGTCCCCACCCAATCTTTATATAACTAAACACTAATTAATTAAATCAGATAACAATATGTCCCCACCCAATCTTTATATAACTAAACACTAATTAATTAAATCAGATAACAATATGTCCCCACCCAATCTTTATATAACTAAACACTAATTAATTAAATCAGATAACAATATGTCCCCACCCAATCTTTATATAACTAAACACTAATTAATTAAATCAGATAACAATATGTCCCCACCCAATCTTTATATAACTAAACACTAATTAATTAAATCAGATAACAATATGTCCCCACCCAATCTTTATATAACTAAACACTAATTAATTAAATCAGATAACAATATGTCCCCACCCAATCTTTATATAACTAAACACTAATTAATTAAATCAGATAACAATATGTCCCCACCCAATCTTTATATAACTAAACACTAATTAATTAAATCAGATAACAATATGTCCCCACCCAATCTTTATATAACTAAACACTAATTAATTAAATCAGATAACAATATGTCCCCACCCAATCTTTATATAACTAAACACTAATTAATTAAATCAGATAACAATATGTCCCCACCCAATCTTTATATAACTAAACACTAATTAATTAAATCAGATAACAATATGTCCCCACCCAATCTTTATATAACTAAACACTAATTAATTAAATCAGATAACAATATGTACCCACCCAATCTTTATATAACTAAACACTAATTAATTAAATCTGATAACAATATGTCCCCACCCAATCTTTATATAACTAAACACTAATTAATTAAATCTGATAACAATATGTCCCCACCCAATCTTTATATAACTAAACACTAATTAATTAAATCAGATAACAATATGTACCCACCCAATCTTTATATAACTAAACACTAATTAATTAAATCTGATAACAATATGTCCCCACCCAATCTTTATATAACTAAACACTAATTAATTAAATCAGATAACAATATGTCCCCACCCAATCTTTATATAACTAAACACTAATTAATTAAATCAGATAACAATATGTCCCCACCCAATCTTTATATAACTAAACACTAATTAATTAAATCAGATAACAATATGTCCCCACCCAATCTTTATATAACTAAACACTAATTAATTAAATCAGATAACAATATGTCCCCACCCAATCTTTATATAACTAAACACTAATTAATTAAATCAGATAACAATATGTCCCCACCCAATCTTTATATAACTAAACACTAATTAATTAAATCAGATAACAATATGTCCCCACCCAATCTTTATATAACTAAACACTAATTAATTAAATCAGATAACAATATGTCCCCACCCAATCTTTATATAACTAAACACTAATTAATTAAATCATATAACAATATGTACCCACCCAATCTTTATATAACTAAACACTAATTAATTAAATCTGATAACAATATGTCCCCACCCAATCTTTATATAACTAAACACTAATTAATTAAATCAGATAACAATATGTCCCCACCCAATCTTTATATAACTAAACACTAATTAATTAAATCATATAACAATATGTCCCCACCCAATCTTTATATAACTAAACACTAATTAATTAAATCAGATAACAATATGTCCCCACCCAATCTTTATATAACTAAACACTAATTAATTAAATCAGATAACAATATGTCCCCACCCAATCTTTATATAACTAAACACTAATTAATTAAATCAGATAACAATATGTCCCCACCCAATCTTTATATAACTAAACACTAATTAATTAAATCAGATAACAATATGTCCCCACCCAATCTTTATATAACTAAACACTAATTAATTAAATCAGATAACAATATGTCCCCACCCAATCTTTATATAACTAAACACTAATTAATTAAATCAGATAACAATATGTCCCCACCCAATCTTTATATAACTAAACACTAATTAATTAAATCAGATAACAATATGTCCCCACCCAATCTTTATATAACTAAACACTAATTAATTAAATCAGATAACAATATGTCCCCACCCAATCTTTATATAACTAAACACTAATTAATTAAATCAGATAACAATATGTCCCCACCCAATCTTTATATAACTAAACACTAATTAATTAAATCAGATAACAATATGTCCCCACCCAATCTTTATATAACTAAACACTAATTAATTAAATCTGATAACAATATGTCCCCACCCAATCTTTATATAACTAAACACTAATTAATTAAATCAGATAACAATATGTCCCCACCCAATCTTTATATAACTAAACACTAATTAATTAAATCAGATAACAATATGTCCCCACCCAATCTTTATATAACTAAACACTAATTAATTAAATCAGATAACAATATGTCCCCACCCAATCTTTATATAACTAAACACTAATTAATTAAATCAGATAACAATATGTCCCCACCCAATCTTTATATAACTAAACACTAATTAATTAAATCAGATAACAATATGTCCCCACCCAATCTTTATATAACTAAACACTAATTAATTAAATCAGATAACAATATGTCCCCACCCAATCTTTATATAACTAAACACTAATTAATTAAATCAGATAACAATATGTCCCCACCCAATCTTTATCTTACTAAACACTAATTAATTAAATCAGATAACAATATGTCCCCACCCAATCTTTATATAACTATACACTAATTAATTAAATCATATAACAATATGTCCCCACCCAATCTTTATATAACTAAACACTAATTAATTAAATCAGATAACAATATGTCCCCACCCAATCTTTATATAACTAAACACTAATTAATTAAATCAGATAACAATATGTCCCCACCCAATCTTTATATAACTAAACACTAATTAATTAAATCAGATAACAATATGTCCCCACCCAATCTTTAACTAACTAAACACTAATTAATTAAATCAGATAACAATATGTCCCCACCCAATCTTTATATAACTATACACTAATTAATTAAATCATATAACAATATGTCCCCACCCAATCTTTATATAACTAAACACTAATTAATTAAATCAGATAACAATATGTCCCCACCCAATCTTTAACTAACTAAACACTAATTAATTAAATCAGATAACAATATGTCCCCACCCAATCTTTAACTAACTAAACACTAATTAATTAAATCTGATAACAATATGTCCCCACCCAATCTTTATATAACTAAACACTAATTAATTAAATCAGATAACAATATGTCCCCACCCAATCTTTAACTAACTAAACACTAATTAATTAAATCAGATAACAATATGTCCCCACCCAATCTTTAACTAACTAAACACTAATTAATTAAATCAGATAACAATATGTCCCCACCCAATCTTTAACTAACTAAACACTAATTAATTAAATCAGATAACAATATGTCCCCACCCAATCTTTAACTAACTAAACACTAATTAATTAAATCATATAACAATATGTCCCCACCCAATCTTTATATAACTAAACACTAATTAATTAAATCAGATAACAATATGTCCCCACCCAATCTTTAACTAACTAAACACTAATTAATTAAATCAGATAACAATATGTCCCCACCCAATCTTTAACTAACTAAACACTAATTAATTAAATCTGATAACAATATGTCCCCACCCAATCTTTATATAACTAAACACTAATTAATTAAATCAGATAACAATATGTCCCCACCCAATCTTTAACTAACTAAACACTAATTAATTAAATCAGATAACAATATGTCCCCACCCAATCTTTAACTAACTAAACACTAATTAATTAAATCTGATAACAATATGTCCCCACCCAATCTTTATATAACTAAACACTAATTAATTAAATCAGATAACAATATGTCCCCACCCAATCTTTAACTAACTAAACACTAATTAATTAAATCTGATAACAATATGTCCCCACCCAATCTTTATATAACTAAACACTAATTAATTAAATCAGATAACAATATGTCCCCACCCAATCTTTATATAACTAAACACTAATTAATTAAATCAGATAACAATATGTCCCCACCCAATCTTTATATAACTAAACACTAATTAATTAAATCAGATAACAATATGTCCCCACCCAATCTTTATATAACTAAACACTAATTAATTAAATCAGATAACAATATGTCCCCACCCAATCTTTATATAACTAAACACTAATTAATTAAATCAGATAACAATATGTCCCCACCCAATCTTTATATAACTAAACACTAATTAATTAAATCAGATAACAATATGTCCCCACCCAATCTTTATATAACTAAACACTAATTAATTAAATCAGATAACAATATGTACCCACCCAATCTTTATATAACTAAACACTAATTAATTAAATCTGATAACAATATGTCCCCACCCAATCTTTATATAACTAAACACTAATTAATTAAATCTGATAACAATATGTCCCCACCCAATCTTTATATAACTAAACACTAATTAATTAAATCAGATAACAATATGTACCCACCCAATCTTTATATAACTAAACACTAATTAATTAAATCTGATAACAATATGTCCCCACCCAATCTTTATATAACTAAACACTAATTAATTAAATCAGATAACAATATGTCCCCACCCAATCTTTATATAACTAAACACTAATTAATTAAATCAGATAACAATATGTCCCCACCCAATCTTTATATAACTAAACACTAATTAATTAAATCAGATAACAATATGTCCCCACCCAATCTTTATATAACTAAACACTAATTAATTAAATCAGATAACAATATGTCCCCACCCAATCTTTATATAACTAAACACTAATTAATTAAATCAGATAACAATATGTCCCCACCCAATCTTTATATAACTAAACACTAATTAATTAAATCAGATAACAATATGTCCCCACCCAATCTTTATATAACTAAACACTAATTAATTAAATCAGATAACAATATGTCCCCACCCAATCTTTATCTTACTAAACACTAATTAATTAAATCAGATAACAATATGTCCCCACCCAATCTTTATATAACTATACACTAATTAATTAAATCATATAACAATATGTCCCCACCCAATCTTTATATAACTAAACACTAATTAATTAAATCAGATAACAATATGTCCCCACCCAATCTTTATATAACTAAACACTAATTAATTAAATCAGATAACAATATGTCCCCACCCAATCTTTATATAACTAAACACTAATTAATTAAATCAGATAACAATATGTCCCCACCCAATCTTTAACTAACTAAACACTAATTAATTAAATCAGATAACAATATGTCCCCACCCAATCTTTATATAACTATACACTAATTAATTAAATCATATAACAATATGTCCCCACCCAATCTTTATATAACTAAACACTAATTAATTAAATCAGATAACAATATGTCCCCACCCAATCTTTAACTAACTAAACACTAATTAATTAAATCAGATAACAATATGTCCCCACCCAATCTTTAACTAACTAAACACTAATTAATTAAATCTGATAACAATATGTCCCCACCCAATCTTTATATAACTAAACACTAATTAATTAAATCAGATAACAATATGTCCCCACCCAATCTTTAACTAACTAAACACTAATTAATTAAATCAGATAACAATATGTCCCCACCCAATCTTTAACTAACTAAACACTAATTAATTAAATCAGATAACAATATGTCCCCACCCAATCTTTAACTAACTAAACACTAATTAATTAAATCAGATAACAATATGTCCCCACCCAATCTTTAACTAACTAAACACTAATTAATTAAATCATATAACAATATGTCCCCACCCAATCTTTATATAACTAAACACTAATTAATTAAATCAGATAACAATATGTCCCCACCCAATCTTTAACTAACTAAACACTAATTAATTAAATCAGATAACAATATGTCCCCACCCAATCTTTAACTAACTAAACACTAATTAATTAAATCTGATAACAATATGTCCCCACCCAATCTTTATATAACTAAACACTAATTAATTAAATCAGATAACAATATGTCCCCACCCAATCTTTAACTAACTAAACACTAATTAATTAAATCTGATAACAATATGTCCCCACCCAATCTTTATATAACTAAACACTAATTAATTAAATCAGATAACAATATGTCCCCACCCAATCTTTATATAACTAAACACTAATTAATTAAATCAGATAACAATATGTCCCCACCCAATCTTTATATAACTAAACACTAATTAATTAAATCAGATAACAATATATAATTTAAGCTTCAATAAATTTCGGACAGTTCTCTTGATTTCATAATATTTCCTCAATTATTTAATTAAAAAATAGTAAAAAACATGTTTTTTAATTTTAATTTTTTTTTACAAAATTGCCAATTCTCAGAAATAGAAAATAAAAATACAAAAAGGCGCCGTGAAATATGATGATAATGAACATACTGGTTCCAAAATATGTGGTATCAGAAAATAAAAGTGAAAGTAGTAGCCTTTTTAGTGAAAATTTTAAAATCTCACGCAGGTCGCTAGGGGGCGCCAAATTTTTTTTTTTCAAATTTGTATTTACTTTTTATGATTCTTTATCGATGGTATATCATCTCTGTCTATAAATGTCTGACAATAAACTATAAAACAGGTTTAAATTGAATCGGCTGTTATTTGCGTCCATGTTCCCCTGGAGAGGTATACATTTTGATAGCGTCAAAAGCAATATTTTCTAAGAAAGAATCTATGTTGAGTTTCGGACATTCATCCAGCAATATGTCCGAAATTTCACATATTTAAAAAACTATTAAGCTTAAGATGTGTAATATAAATAATGTCACACAAAGGTCACTATAATTTCTCATGGCGGTCATTTACTCTTTGTAGGCAATATCACAAATGGAAGCCCGATGGCGTCTGTATAACTCGTTATGTTGGTGCACACCCTAGCGTTTCTAACGAGAACCAACTAATGCGATCAGTATTGGAGCATATGTGTGTGGTCTACGGTCAGCCTCACTATCTAGCTTATACCGTGAGTTTATAGAGCACTAATTTATTAGTCTTATGATATGTACCATACAAAATCGAATTTGTGTTATCTGTATCAGTATTAACAAATTATAGATTTTTTTGTTTT
This sequence comes from Nemertoderma westbladi, assembly GCA_032718475.1. Lineage (NCBI taxonomy): Eukaryota > Metazoa > Xenacoelomorpha > Nemertodermatida > Nemertodermatidae > Nemertoderma > Nemertoderma westbladi. The sequence goes on along the minus strand of JAUCBJ010000923.1, from coordinate 28,058 downwards.
ATAAATGTAAATAAATCTAGTATAGAGCGAATCTTGTATCGTTTTATCATTATATTTTTTCTATAATACAGTGCAGTTTGCTTCAATTTATAATTCTAAATTAATTATTTCAGCTTCGTTATGAGAGCAAGGGTGGCTGGGTATTAATTATTATTTATATTAAATAAACACATAATTACAATATTATTTTTATTTGATGTTTGTTTACAGAGTTTAAGTAATTGGACAGAATCCCTGGTGCATCTCGCCAAGAAGGCTACCTCATCTCGTCCTTTACTCATCCTCATCCACGCAATATACGCCTCCCTCAACCTTCCAACCTCCCTCCCCGAGGATGTTAAACTCGTAGTTTCTTCGTCGACCAGCGGCTCCCTCCCCGAGGAATGCTTGCTCGCGGCCCCCAGTCTGGACGGCCGGGGTTGCGCCCAGCTCGCGTCCAGCATCCACCGCGAGCGTTGCAACCCGACCGCGCTGACCAACGCGTCGAGCTGCGCGGGCCCGCTTACCTCCGCCGTCTCCGAGCTGTTCGCTCGGGCGGCTGTACTGCCCGCGGTACCGGCAGCTACCGACTACCCCGAGCTGCTGTCCGCCGTGCTCGCCTCGGTAGAATCGGTCTGCGGTGTCGAGTTGATCCGACTCGCGCTCGGCACCGTGGCCGCCACTAACCTCGGCCTACCGGAGTCCCATCTCTATTGGCTGATCGCCGCACAGAACGCCACCCTCGCAGCCAACGGGATGTCCGGCTGGTTGCAAGCTCGTCGACTCTTAGTTGACTCCGGGGTAATCCGGAGTTTTCTTTACTTCCGTCGTTATCACCTAGGTTTCTCTAATGACATCATAAAAAAATTTGCGGAGGACCGATACGAATCATATAAATACCACTCGCGATTAGCAGATTATCTTAAAACTCAGGAGCATCCCATGGATGTTCTAGAACGTTCTTATCAATTGATTAAGTCCGGGGAATCCTTGGATTTGTTTGACTACGAATGGCTTTCTCATTGCGTTCGTTACCCGCTTTACGTGGATCAGTTTATCAATGTTCTACAATCCTCGAGTAAACCGTGCTCCGACCTGGGACTTCTTCGTGAGTTCCTCGACGCGTCCGGGTTCGCCCTCCGGCAGGATCCGGGGCAGTTGGCAAGCCAGCTGGTCTGTCGGCTGCGTCCGGCGGCCTCGGACAGTGCGTCCGTTTGGTGCGTCGAGTGTCCCGGGATGCGCCGACTCTACGACTCCGCCGTGGCCGCCACGGAAGCCGCCGAGTTCGTCCTCCATCCTCTCCGCGACTACCTCCTACCGTCGCGCTCCAGTACTAAACCCTCCAGTCTTCCGCTCCATCTGTCCTCGCTGTACCGGATCAAGTCGAATCCCGGGTTTGTTCTCTCGGCTAACTCTGAGCGCGGTCAACTCGTAGTTTGGGATCTCGCCACCGAGACTCCCGTGCGACGGCTCACCGGCGTCGTTAAACCCCGGGACGCTCGTTTTATCGATGGTTCTCGTGCCATCGTCCTCTGCAATCGCGACCTAAAGGTTTACAATTTGGATGAGGGAAAATTTGAAAACCGACTAAAAGGTTAACAATCAGAATTAACTTCAATTTAATTTGTTTATTACATTCATTAATTAGTCAATAACGTTAATAATTTAAATAAAATTAAATACTAAGTTAATAACAAACAATATTTGTGTAGATTGAATCACCATAATATGCCCAATTAATGATCATAATAATTATATGTGACACATCATTTTAAAAGTAGCACTGTTCAGCGTTATGGCCCGAGTGTGTGTGTATGTACGGACCGAACGTAGCGAGGAGGGTTTACATAATACGAGGTTCTTTAACGCTGAATAGTGCGCAGTGTTTCTTACAATGATGTAGGTAATTTTTTAATTATGCCAACTTATCTCGAACGCTCAAATAAACACTTCAACAACCTCTAACACTTAGAAATACTGAATGCAATTTATATCTATATTATACAATTAATTGTAGTTACTACATCAACTGTAGGGTATACTATCTTACACTGAGTATAAAGTGGATATATTCTAGAACAATCGATACTGCTTAAGATGTCTTCTACAAGTCTATTGTTTCTAAGTGATTGGTTATTTTGCGGCGTTCTCAATTTGATTTTTTTTAAATCAAGTTGTAAGTTACACTAATCTGAGCACTGATTTTGCAATATCGCATCCTTACATATGTTCATTGTGAAGGCACATTGAATCAGAAGAAAAATACAAAAATGTATATTATTTGAAACCCTCCCCACCCCCCCCCCCAACCCCGTTCCCCTTCAAGGATGTTATTCAACCCTAACGCCGCATCGGTTTCAGATAATCCAACCGTTCCCAGAATACACAAGAAGCAACATTAAACTATTTTCGGTTTCATTTCTAGTTTCAGATCGCAGCACACTACCCAAGACCTTATATCATTCTAATAATTGTAAATTGCACTTTGCAGGTACAATGAATCAGAATATGCCCTTCTATAATATTTCTGACCCAGAGCATTGCGTTTGCTTATCGAGGAATAGAATGTACGTGAACATCATGAACATACCGAGTGGTGACATGGAAAGTACATTCAAGGTGAGCAGTATATTATTAAACGAACATACCTAGTGGTGACATGGAAAGTACATTCAAGGTGAGCAGTATATTATTAAACGAACATACCTAGTGGTGACATGGAAAGTACATTCAAGGTGAGCAGTATATTATTAAATGAACATACAGCTAGTGGTGACATGGAAAGTACATTCAAGGTGAGCAGTATATTATTAAATGAACATACAGCTAGTGGTGACATGGAAAGTACATTCAAGGTGAGCAGTATATTATTAAACGAACATACCTAGTGGTGACATGGAAAGTACATTCAAGGTGAGCAGTATATTATTAAATGAACATACCTAGTGGTGACATGGAAAGTACATTCAAGGTGAGCAGTATATTATTAAATGAACATACCTATAGTGGTGACATGGAAAGTACATTCAAGGTGAGCAGTATATTATTAAATGAACATACCTATAGTGGTGACATGGAAAGTACATTCAAGGTGAGCAGTATATTATTAAATCTTTGCTAGGGTTGCCTTAAACTATTACTGTATTTTAAAATAAAAACATGATGGAAGGTATTAATTCTTCCATCATGTTTTCTCCTTTCCGCTGACTTCTGCCGTTTCCTGTTTGTCACTTTTATTGTTGCTGTTTAGGTTGGGGAGGACCGGTTCCTAAACAGTCTGCTAGTCTCAGAGAACGGTGAACGTGTTTGTTGTGGAGACGAAGTACAGAAACCTTTCCCGCTTCTCGTTTGGGACCTGAAGTCCCGTAAACTCGTTCACGATATCAGAATACCCAACCACGAATTCCAGATGAATATCGCTGCCATCACAAAGAATGGGGTCTATATAGTTTGTGCAGTAAAGGTAGGTAGCGGGGGAATGTTAGTAAAGGTAGGTAGCGGGGGAATGTTAGTAAAGGTAGGTAGCGGGGGAATGTTAGTAAAGGTAGGTAGCTGGAGAATGTTAGTAAAGGTAGGTAGCTGGAGAATGTTAGTAAAGGTAGGTAGCTGGAGAATGTTAGTAAAGGTAGGTAGCGGGGGAATGTTAGTAAAGGTAGGTAGCGGGGGAATGTTAGTAAAGGCAGGTAGCGGGGGAATGTTAGTAAAGGTAGGTAGCGGGGGAATGTTAGTAAAGGTAGGTAGCTGGAGAATGTTAGTAAAGGTAGGTAGCTGGAGAATGTTAGTAAAGGTAGGTAGCTGGAGAATGTTAGTAAAGGTAGGTAGCGGGGGAATGTTAGTAAAGGTAGGTAGCGGGAGAATGTTAGTAAAGGTAGGTAGCGGGGGAATGTTAGTAAAGGTAGGTAGTGGGAGAATGTTAGTAAAGGTAGGTAGCGGGGGAATGTTAGTAAAGGTAGGTAGCGGGGGAATGTTAGTAAAGGTAGGTAGCTGGAGAATGTTAGTAAAGGTAGGTAGCGGGAGAATGTTAGTAAAGGTAGGTAGCGGGAGAATGTTAGTAAAGGTAGGTAGCGGGAGAATGTTAGTAAAGGTAGGTAGCGGGGGAATGTTAGTAAAGGTAGGTAGCGGGTGAATGTTAGTAAAGGTAGGTAGCGGGAGAATGTTAGTAAAGGTAGGTAGCGGGGGAATGTTAGTAAAGGTAGGTAGCGGGAGAATGTTAGTAAAGGTAGGTAGCGGGGGAATGTTAGTAAAGGTAGGTAGCGGGGGAATGTTAGTAAAGGTAGGTAGCTGGAGAATGTTAGTAAAGGTAGGTAGCGGGGGAATGTTAGTAAAGGTAGGTAGCGGGAGAATGTTAGTAAAGGTAGGTAGCGGGGGAATGTTAGTAAAGGTAGGTAGCGGGGGAATGTTAGTAAAGGTAGGTAGCTGGAGAATGTTAGTAAAGGTAGGTAGCGGGGGAATGTTAGTAAAGGTAGGTAGCGGGAGAATGTTAGTAAAGGTAGGTAGCGGGAGAATGTTAGTAAAGGTAGGTAGCGGGAGAATGTTAGTAAAGGTAGGTAGCGGGGGAATGTTAGTAAAGGTAGGTAGCGGGAGAATGTTAGTAAAGGTAGGTAGCGGGGGAATGTTAGTAAAGGTAGGTAGCGGGGGAATGTTAGTAAAGGTAGGTAGCTGGAGAATGTTAGTAAAGGTAGGTAGCGGGGGAATGTTAGTAAAGGTAGGTAGCTGGAGAATGTTAGTAAAGGTAGGTAGCGGGGAATGTTAGTAAAGGTAGGTAGCGGGGGAATGTTAGTAAACGTAGGTAGCGGGGGAATGTTAGTAAAGGTAGGTAGCGGGAGAATGTTAGTAAAGGTAGGTAACGGCTAACGGGGGAATGTTAGTAAAGGTAGGTAGCGGGGGGCGACATGTTGATCCCCAGCTATATCAACAGCATCCACTTGGGCGGCATGTTGATCCCCAGCTATATCAACAGTAGCCACTTTGGCGGCATGTTGATCCCCCAGCTATATCAAGCTAACAGCAGCCACTTGGGCGGCATGTTGATCCCCAGCTATATCAACAGCAGCCACTTGGGCGGCATGTTCATCCCCCAGCTATATCAACAGCAGCCACTTGGGCTGCATGTTGATCCCCCAGCTATATCAACATCAGCCACTTTGGCGGCATGTTGATCCCCAGCTATATCAACAGTAGCCACTTTGGCGGCATGTTGATCCCCCAGCTATATCAAGCTAACAGCAGCCACTTGGGCGGCATGTTGATCCCCCAGCTATATCAACAGCAGCCACTTTGGCGGCATGTTGATCCCCCAGCTATATCAAGCTAACAGCAGCCACTTGGGCGGCATGTTGATCCCCAGCTATATCAAGCTAACAGCAGCCACTTGGGCGGCATGTTGATCCCCAGCTATATCAACAGCAGCCACTTGGGCGGCATGTTGATACCCAGCTATATCAACAGCAGCCACTTTGGCGGCATGTTGATCCCCCAGCTATATCAAGCTAACAGCAGCCACTTGGGCGGCATGTTGATCCCCAGCTATATCAACAGCAGCCACTTGGGCGGCATGTTGATCCCCCAGCTATATCAACAGCAGCCACTTTGGCGGCATGTTGATCCCCCAGCTATATCAACAGTAGCCACTTTGGCGGCTTGTTGATCCCCCAGCTATATCAACAGCAGCCACTTTGGCGGCATGTTGATCCCCAGCTATATCAACAGCAGCCACTTGGGCGGCATGTTGATCCCCCAGCTATATCAACAACAGCCACTTGGGCGGCATGTTGATCCCCCAGCTATATCAACAGCAGCCACTTGGGTGGCATGTTGATCCCCAGCTATATCAACAGCAGCCACTTGGGCGGCATGTTGATCCCCAGGTATATCAACAGCAGCCACTTGGGCGGCATGTTGATACCCAGCTATATCAACAGCAGCCACTTGGGCGGCATGTTGATCCCCAGCTATATCAACAGCAGCCACTTGGGCGGCATGTTGATACCCAGCTATATCAACAGCAGCCACTTGGGCGGCATGTTGATACCCGGCTATATCAACAGCAGCCACTTGGGCGGCATGTTGATCCCCCAGCTATATAAACAGCAGCCACTTGGGTGGCATGTTGACTTGATCCCCAGCTATATCAACAGCAGCCATTGGGCGGCATGTTGACCCCCAGCTATATCAACAGCAGCCACTTGGGCGGCATGTTGATACCCAGCTATATCAACAGCAGCCACTTGGGCGTCATGTTGATCCCCCAGCTATATCAACAGCAGCCACTTGGGCGGCATGTTGATCCCCAGTTATATCAACAGCAGCCCCTTGGGCGGCATGTTGATCCCCAGCCCAGTTATATCAACAGCAGCCCCTTGGGCGGCATGTTGATCCCCAGTTATATCAACAGCAGCCACTTGGGCGTCATGTTGATCCCCCAGCTATATCAACAGCAGCCACTTGGGCGGCATGTTGATACCCAGCTATATCAACAGCAGCCACTTGGGCGGCATGTTGATACCCAGCTATATCAACAGCAGCCACTTGGGCGGCATGTTGATACCCGGCTATATCAACAGCAGCCACTTGGGCGGCATGTTGATACCCAGCTATAACAACAGCAGCCACTTGGGCGGCATGTTGATCCCCCAGCTATATCAACAGCAGCCACTTGGGCGGCATGTTGATACCCGGCTATATCAACAGCAGCCACTTGGGCGGCATGTTGATACCCAGCTATAACAACAGCAGCCACTTGGGCGGCATGTTGATCCCCCAGCTATATCAACAGCAGCCACTTGGGCGGCATGTTGATACCCAGCTATAACAACAGCAGCCACTTGGGCGGCATGTTGATCCCCCAGCTATATCAACAGCAGCCACTTGGGCGGCATGTTGATACCCAGCTATATCTACAGCAGCCACTTGGGCGGCATGTTGATCCCCAGCTATATCAACAGCAGCCACTTGGGCGGCATGTTGATACCCAGCTATATCAACAGCAGCCACTTGGGCGGCATGTTGATACCCAGCTATAACAACAGCAGCCACTTGGGCGGCATGTTGATCCCCCAGCTATATCAACAGCAGCCACTTGGGCGGCATGTTGATCCCCAGCTATATCAACAGCAGCCACTTGGGCGGCATGTTGATCCCCAGCTATATCAACAGCAGCCACTTGGGTGGCATGTTGATACCCAGCTATATCAACAGCAGCCACTTGGGCGGCATGTTGATCCCCCAGCTATATCAACAGCAGCCACTTGGGCGGCATGTTGATCCCCCAGCTATATCAACAGCAGCCACTTGGGCGGCATGTTGATCCCCAGCTATATCAACAGCAGCCACTTGGGCGGCATGTTGATACCCAGCTATATCAACAGCAGCCACTTGGGCGGCATGTTGATACCCGGCTATATCAACAGCAGCCACTTGGGCGGCATGTTGATCCCCCAGCTATATCAACAGCAGCCACTTGGGTGGCATGTTGACTTGATCCCCAGCTACATCCATAGCAGTTGATTATTACTCGTCTGTTAAATATGAAAGAAACCTAATTTATCGTGTTAGTCTCTGGTTCATTTATTCATTATCTCGTTAGGAGTTAGACGACCCCGCCCCTAACTTCCTCATTGTTTACGATCTGGTTACGGGACAGATGTTCAAGAAATGGAAACCCAATACGGACACCATCAGAGTGGCTATATCTAGCGAATCTAAAGTCGTGATTAATTCTTGTCTGGATAGCACCATACAAGTGTGGGATCTTACTACTGGTAGCTGTAGGTAAGTTATTTCAAAACGTTTATTTTTTAATTTAATTACTATTTTGCTAAAATGATTAGTAAAAAAATGAAAGTAAAAATGTTTGTGATATTAAACCTCTGAAATCAGTATAGTTCGCGCATTCAGTCTCCTGTTGCAGTAGGTTACGGTTTACGATAAGGGACAGGGCCTATTGCACATTCGTAGCGGGTGCATCTGGCCATCAATATAGGCACCATTAGTCTAAATATAAGTGTCCAAGTGTGAGTGAGAGTATTTCCTGTTTACTCATTGAGAATAAGAGTGGCACCCTGCATATCTCACAGGTAACTACCAAGAGAGATGATTAATCATAAGTCGCATAATTACTGATATTTGACCTAAAATCGGATACAGATTCCTATACATCCTATACGGTCGGAAATAAACACCTTAACTAATAACCTTAAAAGCATTATTAGTGCACTGCTCTATGTTTTATTAAATATTGCGGTTTGCTTACTGTTTCCCTGTACCAGTAAATGGTTCAACACAACGCAATCTAATTAGATATTCATCTGATTTGCCAATCCCTCCAACACCAGCAATATGAAACTTGTAATAATAACAATATAAATGAATGCCACCTTCCTTATTATTAAGTGTATGAGCTTGGCATAGGCATTGTTATTCTGAGTAATTAGCCAAACTGGCGAGCGTGTCCCAAACTAATTAGAACTAGTTATTGTCCAACTTTGTGTGGATCCAGTGTATTCCAGTCAAATGCGGTTATAATCGGTCGGCTTATTAGGAAGTAATTTGCATATTGTCCTGCGTGTTGATTAATCTGTCTGTAGCGTATCGTTTATGTGATCTACACAACTATTTATCAATTATGTGTGGCGAGCCTCGCACTTAGCGAGACTTATAATAGTGATCCACTCTAGGCATCTAGCAGATAGTGTCATGCACTGTATGCACCAATAGTGCCTTCTGGTGTGTATACAACAAATAGGTAGGTTGCCACCTGTTGCGTGTGAAACAAATCACAGTGCCATATGTTGTGTATGAAACAAATAGGTAGTTTACGAATGTAACAAACAGTTACCACCTGTTGTGTATGAAAGAAATGGGTAGTTTACGAATGTAACAAACAGTTACCATCTGTTGTGTATGAAAGAAATAGGTAGTTTGCCATCTGTTACGAATGTAAAAGTTACCATCTGTTATGTATGAAAGAAATAGGTAGTTTGCCATCTGTTACGTATGTAACAAACAGTGCCATTTGTTGTATATGAAAGAAATAGGTAGTTTGCCATCTGTTACGAATGTAACAAACAGTTACAATCTGGGTATGAAAGATATAGGTACTGTTACGAATGTAAAAGTTACCATCTGTTGTATATGAAAGAAATAGGTAGTTTGCCATCTGTTACGAATGTAACAAACAGTTACAATCTGGGTATGAAAGATATAGGTACTGTTACGAATGTAAAAGTTACCATCTGTTGTATATGAAAGAAATAGGTAGTTTGCCATCTGTTACGAATGTAACAAACAGTTACCATCTGTTGTGTATGAAAGAAATAGGTAGTTTGCCATCTGGTACGTATGTAACAAACAGTGCCATCTATTGTGTATGAAAGAAATTGGTAGTTTGTCATCTGTTGTGTTACGAATGTAACAAACAGTTACCATCTGTTGTGTATGAAAGAAATAGGTAGTTTGCCATCTATTACGTATGTAACAAACAGTGCCATATGTTGTGTATGAAAGAATTAGGTAGTTTGCTTTGCCATCTGTCACGGAGTTAGTGCGAAATTAATAATATTTTTCTAAAACAAAATTAAATACATTTTTAATGACTAAATTTTCTATCTACAATCCAAATAGTGGGGACGAAGGCGTCTTCTTTCCCCAGGGGAAAATTTACGCAAATAACAGCTAATTACTCCCAAAAATAAAACTGTATCCTGTTCAATTGACTTGTTTCTTATTGTGGTTAGAATAACGTGCCTCTGTAACCTGTTCCTTTACCTAAATTGATAACTTAACATTGAGACTAAAAATAATAATTCGCAGATATGGACCCATGACTCCTGCAAACGGCCACGGTAGTATTGTATTTCCGCTACTCACGTGCGTGGGCGACCGGCTGTTAGGTGTTACAGCTGTGAATAAATGAGTAAATTAACCCCCCCCCCCCCCCCCCCCCCTCCCTAACATAGTTGTTCGTTATATGAATATTGATTACCACCAGCCTGACTTTGTGGGCTGGCAGGTGGCTGTTTGCAATGTGTTAAGGATGTACTATAGTTGGCTTGGATACACATAGGCAGTAGTACTGCAATCTATCTGTAAGGGGTAGGCTAGCGCAGGGCGTGCAAGTAGTTGTATTTCTGTAGGATTTCTCGTGCATTTTTTAAGTAGGCCTATTGTATTAGTTGGCTATTGCCCAAATCAGCCACCGTATTGAAGTGTGATTTTAGTCATCAGATTTAGTTTCAGTACCGCCGGATAATAATATTATTATTTTATTTCATATCAATGGCTGCCCAATAGCTAGAGCTAAGTGGCAGGGCATAGCACATGCAGGGTTGCAGGTGATTATCCCATTGGAGGACAATCACCTATAATTGAGATATTAATTACATTACAATAGGCCTATTCTATTCCAGGTACCGGTATATCTGTATACAGGTATATGGCGTTACCGTATACAGGACGCAGGTATCATGGGTATATCATAGGTATCATAACAGCATAACAGTAGGCCTATAGCTGTATAGCTGTATAGTGCAGTAGTTGATGGTTGGACGGGTATACGGGTATAGGCTAGCTCAATACACAATAGTGTATTGTCCAATTGTTGTTAGGTCTAGCTAGCCTGCTGCTGTACTGTCAGACTGTGCTATACCGGTGTTTATTCATTTTATAAATGTGTGATCAGGCCTACTGACAGACTGACAACTCCAACCAGCTAGGGACAAGATCTGAAGATAGATATACCCTACTGATAGGCTATTGGCCTACCCCATACCCAGCCAGGATACCATACCACCAAATTGCATTTACCTTGGCATCTCTGTACATACAGGCAGACGTACGCGAATACTGGAATACGGCAATAAAATGTCTTTAACTTCGGCATCCTCGGGTCACTACTCGGCTCTACAGAACCGACCGACCATCGTCGATCCATTGAACGACTCGGAAGTCGACACCTCGTTAAACGGAACCCTTCCGGCCATCTCGGAAACCTACGACCCGGAGGCAGCGGTCGACGGGGATGCTGACGAGAAGACCCAGTTCGCCGAGTCGCCGGAGCCGGAGGAATCCACGCCGACGAGCAAACTCTTCTTCTTCGGGATGAGTCGCGCCCGATCCCTCGCCTTCTTTATGTCCATTCTGTTCCTCGTTACCTTCGTCCTCGCCTTCATTTTCGCCCTGCCGTGCCCCTGCTGCGATCTGACCCCCGAATGGTCCGTTAGACTCGCCAACACCTCGACCTCCGGCTCACTCAGTCTGTACGACGTGAACGGGAACGGCACGCTGGACGTTGTCCTCGTCGTCTCGGACCCGGACGGATCTAGTCGAGTTGTCGCGTTGTCCGGCCCGTCCGGCTCTCGGCTCTGGTCGCTTCCGATCCCGTTCCGGGTGGAACGCGTCCGCTGCGGTGGACTGGACGCGAACCGGGATGACGTGGACGATTGCCTGGTCTCCGGGAGCGGCGGCCTCGGTTGTATCAGCCCCTCCGGCGTCCTCCTCTGGTCCACCGACTCAGTGACACGCTGTTCGTCGCCCCTGGTGGTACCGGACCTCAACGGGGACTCAGTGCCCGATCTGGTCGCCACGCAACGCGGCGGCTCAGTGTTGCTGCGATTCAGCGGGGTCGACGGCTCCCGGGTGGGGCCGGACGTCGCGCTTGACACTCCGACGTCCGTGGATCCGGTGGCCAGCGGAACGACCATCTACGTCCCGTTCGTTGGCGGGATCCATCGGATCGCGGTGGCGGACCTCCTCCTCGTCGCGGTCCCGGTGGCTACGACGAGACTCGCCGCCGGAGTCGCCACTCCGCCGGTTCTACTGGACGCGAACGCGGACGGTATCCCGGACGCGTTGCTCGTCGGCGTCGATGGATCCGTGGAGCTGCGGGACGGGTCCGACTTTCGGTCGCTGTGGCGTGTCGAGGGAGCCGACCTGCTGGGGTTCCCCACCGACGGACTCCCGGTGCTCCCAGGACTCCCCGCTCCCGGGAACCTCCTCCCAGACTCCCCTCCCGCAGTACTCCTCCAGCTCTGCTCTTCCGCCTCCTCCCATTGCACCTCCTCTATCCTCCATGGCGCCTCCGGTTCCACCATCTGGTCCCTCTCCCGGCCTTCCCCTTCCCTCATCTCCCCGCTGTCCCTCCGCGCGATCGACTCTGATCTCTTCACTCTGTGGATTCCGGAAGTTCGTTCCGTTAAATCCAACAGGGACGTGGATGACGTCACCAATTACACTATCCCTATAGCAACCCCTAACAACGCGACCGTTACCCCTAGCGACGCGACCGTCGCCCCTAACAACACCTCCACCCCCGAGTGTCCGCTCAACAACCTCCGCCATGTCAACCAAAGTCTCTACGTCATCAACAAGGACTTCTCCCTCCACCCCATCCTCATCCACACCCTCGACTACGAGCCCCACTACTCCGTCGGCAGCCTCTCCGAGTGTGACGCGTCCCGTCTCCAAGGCAACACAGGCTACCTAGCGGACGCGGACGGCGACGGACTGATTGACTACGTGTACGCGGTGACGGAGACCTCGGGGGGTCTACCCCGGGTCGTCGTCCGCAAGGTCAACCTCGGTTACTCGCTCACCAACGCCACCGTCGTGGGGGACATCGGCGTCGAGGTGTCGAGCGCGTTGCGCGGTGGGAGGACCCCCACCCAGGAGCAGGCCGACAGTGTGGTCATAGAGCCGGCGGAGAAACAGTCCTGGGTCACCTATCTCGGTCGGCAAGGGAACGGTGTGTTCTAGAACGCTGCAACGAGGTGTTCTAGAGCGCGGTTACGTTGTGTTCTAGAACGCGGGAACGGTGTGTTCTAGAACGCGGGAACGGTGTGTTCCATAACGCGGGGACGGTGTGTTCTAGAACGCGGGAACGGTGTGTCGTATGTTCCGATGTTATGTCTAAATGTTGTGGACTTCTACTGTTCCCATCGATTTTGCAACTTCCCTAAAAGTAGTCTACGAACTCGAGAATATAAATATTTCATATTGTGTTATTTATTTATTTATTTTACAGTTTTATTTATTGTTTTATTTAATGTATTGTATGGGTGACATTGCCTGCTATACGTGTAGTTATATTATATACTTTGTATTCATAGTGTATAACTCGCTATAATCTATGTCACTTGGTCCCCCAGGGCCTTTCTTTAGTTTAGTTCTTCAATTCGTCGCAATGTAAATAGTTTTTCATCTCAATCAAAAGGTTTTTCTACTTTTTTTTAGATTCATTTTATTAATTCTTCAGCAGTCCGTGCAATTAAATTGGTTGCGTTTTTAAAAATTATCCGCCATCGTAATGTAATGTCTTTCACCGTTTATGTATATTGTGAAGGTTCCAGTCTGTGTTGCTTTCAGTACACCGACATGCGTTTAATGTCTATAATAGTTGAAACTGGTTACCCCGACAACAAATATAATTTAACGTGTTCACTGGCTCAGTCTAGCTCATATTAAATTATTTATCGAATTAATTAGATTTCTAGACTCCCAACTGAATTACTGGTAGAATGTTAGGCGCTATAATTATTGATGATGTATATATATTCTTTTACATACAACTCTAATAATTGAACAGGATTCTGAATTTGTAATTCTGTGTAGTAATGTTGGTGCTTTTCATTGTGTTTTTTGTTTTTATTTATGATGATTGCATAATATCTAAATTCAAATGTATTTAATTACGTAATTAGATTCTAAGATACATTTCTCTTCATAAAGTCATAAAACCTGTTATACATCAAACCATCTGCTAAGAATCCCTTTGAATCTGTAACTTGTTTATGTTCATAAGTGTATAAACTCAACTGGTTGAGAAATTAGTCATAACACTACAAACCGTATCGGTGCAGTAGCACGTTGTCTGCATCCCTCCTGAGTATCGGTGTCAGTAGCACGTTGTCTGCATCCCTCCTGAGTATCGGTGTCAGTAGCACGTTGTCTGCATCCCTCCTGAGTATCGGTGTCAGTAGCACGTTGTCTGCATCCCTCCTGAGTATCGGTGTCAGTAACACGTTGTCTGGATCCCTCCTGCCTGAGTATCGGTGTCAGTAGCACGTTGTCTGCATCCCTCCTGAGTATCGGTGTCAGTAACACGTTGTCTGCATCCCTCCTGAGTATCGGTGTCAGTAGCACGTTGTCTGCATCGCTCCTGCCTGAGTATCGGTGTCAGTAGCACGTTGTCTGCATCGCTCCTGCCTGAGTATCGGTGTCAGTGGCACGTTGTCTGCATCCCTCCTGAGTATCGGCGGTGTCAGTAACACGTTGTCTGCATCCCTCCTGTCTGAGTATCGGTGTCAGTAGCACGTTGTCTGTATCCCTCCTGAGTATCGGTGTCAGTAGCACGTTGTCTGCATCCCTTCTGAGTATCGGTGTAGTAGCACGTTGTCTGCATCCCTCCTGAGTATCGGTGTCAGTAGCACGTTGTCTGCATCCCTCCTGCCTGAATATCGGTGTCAGTAGCACGTTGTCTGCATCCCTCCTGAGTATCGGCGGTGTCAGTAGCACGTTGTCTGCATCCCTCCTGCCTGAGTATCGGTGTCAGTAGCACGTTGTCTGCATCCCTCCTGAGTATCGGTGTCAGTAGCACGTTGTCTGCATCCCTCCTGAGTATCGGTGTCAGTAGCACGTTGTCTGCATCCCTCCTGAGTATCGGTGTCAGTAGCACGTTGTCTGCATCCCTCCTGAGTATCGGTGTCAGTAGCACGTTGTCTGCATCCCTCCTGAGTATCGGTGTTAGTAGCACGTTGTCTGCATCCCTCCTGAGTATCGGTGTCAGTAGCACGTTGTCTGCATCCCTCCTGAGTATCGGTGTCAGTAGCACGTTGTCTGCATCCCTCCTGAGTATCGGTGTTAGTAGCACGTTGTCTGTATCCCTCCTGAGTATCGGTGTCAGTAGCACGTTGTCTGCATCCCTCCTGAGTATCGGTGTCAGTAGCACGTTATCTGCATCCCTCCTGATTATCGGTGTCAGTAGCACGTTGTCTGCATCCCTCCTGCCTGAGTATCGGTGTCAGTAGCACGTTGTCTGCATCCCTCCTGAGTATCGGTGTCAGTAGCACGTTGTCTGCATCCCTCCTGAGTATCGGTGTCAGTAGCACGTTGTCTGCATCCCTCCTGAGTATCGGTGTCAGTAACACGTTGTCTGCATCCCTCCTGCCTGAGTATCGGTGTCAGTAGCACGTTGTCTGCATCCCTCCTGAGTATCGGTGTCAGTAGCACGTTGTCTGCATCCCTCCTGAGTATCGGTGTCAGTAGCACGTTGTCTGCATCCCTCCTGAGTATCGGTGTCAGTAGCACGTTGTCTGCATCCCTCCTGAGTATCGGTGTCAGTAGCACGTTGTCTGCATCCCTCCTGCCTGAGTATCGGTGTCAGTAGCACGTTGTCTGCATCCCTCCTGCCTGAGTATCGGTGTCAGTAGCACGTTGTCTGCATCCCCCCTGAGTATCTGTGTCAGTAACACGTTGTCTGCATCCCTCCTGAGTATCGGTGTCAGTAGCACGTTGTCTACATCCCTCCTGAGTATCGGTGTTAGTAGCACGTTGTCTGTATCCCTCCTGAGTCCTGAGTATCGGTGTCAGTAGCACGTTGTCTGCATCCCTCCTGCCTGAGTATCGGTGTCAGTAGCACGTTGTCTGCATCCCTCCTGCCTGAGTATCGGTGTCAGTAGCACGTTGTCTGCATCCCTCCTGCCTGAGTATCGGTGTCAGTAGCACGTTGTCTGCATCCCTCCTGAGTATCGGTGTTAGTAGCACGTTGTCTGTATCCCTCCTGAGTATCGGTGTCAGTAGCACGTTGTCTGCATCCCTCCTGAGTATCGGTGTCAGTAGCACGTTGTCTGCATCCCTCCTGAGTATCGGTGTCAGTAGCACGTTGTCTGCATCCCTCCTGAGTATCGGTGTCAGTAGCACGTTGTCTGCATCCCTCCTGAGTATCGGTGTCAGTAGCACGTTGTCTGCATCCCTCCTGAGTATCGGTGTCAGTAGCACGTTGTCTGCATCCCTCCTGAGTATCGGTGTCAGTAGCACGTTGTCTGCATCCCTCCTGAGTATCGGTGTCAGTAGCACGTTGTCTGCATCCCTCCGGAGTATCGGTGTCAGTAGCACGTTGTCTGTATCCCTCCTGAGTATCGGTGTCAGTAGCACGTTGTCTGCATCCCTCCTGAGTATCGGTGTCAGTAACACGTTGTCTGCATCCCTCCTGAGTATCGGTGTCAGTAGCACGTTGTCTGCATCCCTCCTGAGTCCTGAGTATCGGTGTCAGTAGCACGTTGTCTGCATCCCTCCTGCCTGAGTATCGGTGTCAGTAGCACGTTGTCTGCATCCCTCCTGCCTGAGTATCGGTGTCAGTAGCACGTTGTCTGCATCCCTCCTGCCTGAGTATCGGTGTCAGTAGCACGTTGTCTGCATCCCTCCTGAGTATCGGTGTTAGTAGCACGTTGTCTGTATCCCTCCTGAGTATCGGTGTCAGTAGCACGTTGTCTGCATCCCTCCTGAGTATCGGTGTCAGTAGCACGTTGTCTGTATCCCTCCTGAGTATCGGTGTCAGTAGCACGTTGTCTGCATCCCTCCTGAGTATCGGTGTCAGTAACACGTTGTCTGCATCCCTCCTGAGTATCGGTGTCAGTAGCACGTTGTCTGCATCCCTCCTGAGTATCGGTGTTAGTAGCACGTTGTCTGCATCCCTCCTGAGTATCGGTGTCAGTAGCACGTTGTCTGCATCCCTCCTGAGTATCGGTGTCAGTAGCACGTTGTCTGCATCCCTTCTGAGTATCGGTGTCAGTAGCACGTTGTCTGTATTCCTCCTGAGTATCGGTGTCAGTAGCACGTTGTCTGTATTCCTCCTGAGTATCGGTGTCAGTAGCACGTTGTCTGTATTCCTCCTGAGTATCGGTGTCAGTAGCACGTTGTCTGTATTCCTCCTGAGTATCGGTGTCAGTAGCACGTGCTGCTCTGCTGGCGCACAGCACAGCGTTATTAAGCATAGATGAAGTGATATTTAGCGTATCCTAGCGGCGGATTCTAATTTGCGGGACGCTAGAAATGTCTCATTGAATTAAGAACTTTCCAAACGTAATTCTGTGAAAGTTTCATCAAGATTGATACAGTGGTTCAAAAGTTTTTAAGCCTTAAACGAAATTATATTTAGCGCCTCCTAGCGGCGAACCATGAAATTGAGGGGCGCCGAAATCCTTTCTACTTTCTACTTTTTTCATATATCAGTCCTACTAAGTTTTAGTTTAAGAAACTGTAGAGTTCCTAAGAAGTATAGCTTTCAAAGATTAGACCGACAGACAGACCCAAGGTTAAGATAGCGGTACCCTTATGCTGACCTCGCTTACTTTCATTGCTTCCCGCACATTTTTAGAGTTGACGGGGTGGGCAAAAGTCAATTACAAGTTAATACAAACATCCAAATATTATTCATAGGAAACCCACATTAATAACTATTTATTTTACTGTAAATAAATTATGCTTTATTTACCGTTCGTCCCGAGATCTGTTATTTACCGACCGAGCGCAGCGATGGAGGTTAATAAGTCAGATCGAGGGGCGAAAAGTTAAATAACGTGTTTTATTTATCGTACGATATGTAAATTTATTGTTAAAAATCATCATTATTATTATAATTATTAAAATATATTTTGTTTAATAAGTAATTAAACACCAGTCGCACCGCAGTTATAACTTCTCCGTAGTTAGTCCTTATTTGTTGATATCAATGGAAAGGTGTCGTTATAAGGATTCCAAATTTGTAAATAACTGTTAAAATATCGTTTAGAAATAGCTGAGATATGGGCGATCAAAAAGTGCAGTTATTGTGAAAAAAGTGCATTATTTATTTGAACATTATTAATAAGTTGATAAATGCCCCAGATTAGTATTTATTACAGCACACAAAGTTGACTGATTGAAGAGCAATAATCTCCATTAGGTAAATAATGCAAATCTTATTTACCGCTGGCCCATTGACTGAGCGGTAAATAATGTAAATTGTAACAATAAAATGAGTTTTAGTTTATGTGGTAGTGGTATTGGTTATTGTTTGTTTAATTTTAAAGGTTTACAATGAAAGGTCATACAAGTCCGGCCGATTGCATATCATTATCGGAGAGCGGACATAGGTTCGTGACATACAGCACTGACGGGGTGGAGAACACATTGCGTCTGTGGGATGTAAATAACGGTTAGTGACTTCGGTTTATTTTATTGCCATATCAAATCAATTTATACAAAACTCACGTAGGGAGGGAATAAATATACCTTTTCGTGAAAAAGATACATTGTGAGATAAATTTATTTAAAGTTTTAGGAAAAATTCAACTTTCCCGCTATTTTATATAATGATAACTTTGTCAAAAATGGTTGAAATTCATCGAAATTTTTGTTGTTAACGAGTGTATGGCCATATCCAAAGAAACTGGGACACAATATGAAAAAAATAAAACTTAAAAAAAAAGCAATTTGTTATGATTTATTGGTTAAAATTTCATAAATTTTTCGAATTTGACAAAATTTACATTGATTTGAGGGTATAAAATAGGAAATTTTGCGATTATATCGACCATCATCAAGAAAAAACGTAAAACACGTAAAAACGAAAAAATACCAAAATTCAAGGCGAAATATTTTTTTTACTGTTTATCAATATAGGCTATCCTTGGTATCATTGTAATCAATCAACCGTAAATACACATTCCAATGAGGTAGTTCTTTACGCCATAAACATAGAACGCTTCTCGTACAATAAACATTAAAAGCTACCTGTATCCAATTGTAACGTCCGACACTTTTTTTTACATTTTTTCTCAATTACCTCTCTATTGTTTGGCAAACCATACTAAAATGACTCAATGCCGACGTTAGATGGCGTCTCTTGTGCCATTTACAGCAATCCAGACTACCATAAAGGCTGTGATTTTAGTGAATGAAGTTTGTATCGTCCGACACATTGTAACGTCCGACACTATTATTATTTAATGTATTTAAAGTCTAAATTGCAGTGTATAGTGTAAAAGGCATAAATAAATAAAAATAGGTTTCAATAATTGCGATTATCGACTCAAAATTCACACCTTAGTATTTTGATGATATATTTGGCAATTGTTGGTGAAATTTTAAATGGTTTTCAGATTCGGAATCTGCAGATGAAGGCGGTTCTAATGACATCTATAGTACATTTCAACGACGAAAAATAAAGCACTCAGAGGTGGCTAAATATTGCTATTTTTATGTAACGTCCAACACGTAACGTCCGACACAATTCCGCACAACTTTGAATTGCAAATGTCGGCTTCAAAAGATCTGCAGTGCAATTTTGAAAACATTTTCGAAAAATAGAATAGAGCTTCAATTTGAGCCCAAAAATAATAACATACCAGTCTTCGGCATTAATTGCATTCAAAAATAAAATATGTACTTTAAAAAGTGTCCTATTTTTGTAACGTCCGACACCTTTTTAAAAGTCAACTGTTTCAGAAGAATAACGTTTCCCAATGCAGAGTATTTGCGATATTCTGAAAGATTAATAAATTGTCTCATTTTTTCAACGCAATCTGATGTCAAAAATTCAAGTATTTTCGTAAATTTAAAGAAAAACATTCAAAAATCGAGAATGTCCGTAACGTCCGACACCGTGGAATTGCCCGTATGTTAATGTGTTTGATAATGTGTGTGTATGTTGATGAGAGTATGTTGATGAGTGTATGTTAATGTTTTTATGTTAATTAGTGTATGTTATTGAGTGTATATTAATGATGTTATTGAGTGTATGTTAATGATGTTATTGAGTGGATGATATTGAGTGTTTGTTATTGAGTTTATGTTAATGAGTGTATGTTATTGAGTGTGTGTTATTGAGTGTATGTTAATGACTGTATGTTATTGAGTGTATGTTATTGAGTGTGTGTTATAGAGTGTATGTTATTGAGTGTGTGTTATTGAGTGTATGTTAATGATGTTATTGAGTGTATGTTAATGAGTGTATGATATTGGGTGTATGTTATTGAGTTTATGTTAATGAGTGTATGTTATTGAGTGTGTGTTATTGAGTGTATGTTAATGAGTGTATGATATTGAGTGTATGTTATTGATTGTGTGTTGATGATGTTATTGAGTGTATGTTAATATCTGTATGATATTGAGTGTATGTTATTGAGTTTATGTTAATGAGTGTATGTTATTGAGTGTATGTTAATGATGTTATTGAGTGTATGTTATTGAGTGTATGATATTGAGTGTATGATATTGAGTGTATGTTATTGAGTTTATGTTAATGAGTGTATGTTATTGAGTGTGTGTTATTGAGTGTATGTTAATGAGTGTATGATATTGAGTGTATGTTATTGATTGTGTGTTGATGATGTTATTGAGTGTATGTTAATATCTGTATGATATTGAGTGTATGTTATTGAGTTTATGTTAATGAGTGTATGTTATTGAGTGTATGTTAATGATGTTATTGAGTGTATGTTATTGAGTGTATGATATTGAGTGTATGATATTGAGTGTATGTTATTGAGTTTATGTTAATGAGTGTATGTTATTGAGTGTGTGTTATTGAGTGTATGTTAATGATGTTATTGAGTGTATGTTAATGAGTGTATGATATTGAGTGTATGTTATTGAGTTTATGTTAATGAGTGTATGTTATTGAGTGTGTGTTATTGAGTGTGTGTTATTGAGTGTATGTTAATGATGTTATTGAGTGTATGTTAATGAGTGTATGATATTGAGTGTATGTTATTGAGTGTATGTTATTGAGTTTATGTTAATGAGTGTATGTTATTGAGTGTGTGTTAATGATGTTATTGAGTGTGTGTTAATGATGTTGAAAGGGGAAAAGCCACCACCAATTTGTACTAAAGATCAACTAAAGCCTCTCCCCGAGAAAGGTGACCTCGGTATACCAACAAACTATCGTGGGATCTGTCTGCTTGTGGTAGCTGCCAAAATATACAATAAAATGATTCATATAGGATTAGGCCTCACATAGAGAAACTACTGCGTAAGAGCCAAAACGGATTTCGACCAAATAGATCAACAATAGCTCAGATACTTGCACTACGGAGACCGATTGAAGGAATTAAGTCAAAGAATCTCCCCGCAGTCATGACTTTTGTAAACTTCAAGAAGGCATTCGACTCTATCCATAGAGGTAAATTGCTTGAAATCGTAAGAGCTTATGGAATACCAGAAGTAATTGTTGCTGGCATTGGATTGCTATATTGTGACACAGAAGCGCAGGTACTCTCATCAGATGGTTAAACAGAGTTTTTCTCAATCCTGGCTGGCGTACTGCAAGGTGACACATTAGCACCATTACTATTTGTAATTGTACTGGATTACGCAATGAGGACGGCCACAAAGGGTGAAGATCTGGGATTCACACTTCAAGAACGCAGAAGTAGTAGATATCCGGCAACTACAGTTACAGACACCGACTTTGCGGATGACATCGCCCTGCTCTCTAATACGCTAACAGATGCGCACAGCTTCTACTAAATAAAGTGGAGAGGGCTGCTAAGGAGGTTGGATTGCATATAAATGCTACCAAGACCCAATTCATGACTTTTAATGTTGATGGAAACTTGACAACCATTGATAATAATCAACTAAGGAAGGTCGACGACTGCCAGTACCTTGATGGAAATCAGATCTCTCCAAGCACCTGAAGACTACGTTATTTCGAGCCACAGTGGAAAGTGTATTTTTATACGGGGGTGAGACCTGGACCCTGACTAAATCACTTGAACAACGAATTGATGGTTGCTACACAAGACTACTAAGGGCAGCCCTAAACATCAGCTGGAGACAACCACCTGTATCAACCACCTTCCGTGAAATTCCTCAAAAACCGACAAGCCGACTTCAGGGAATTATTTGAAACATACATTATGGATTCTCTCTCCTCTAAGCTAAGGCAGGCAGGTTGGGGTCTAAATTCCCTATAAACTTATAAAATAAAGAGTTTGTTACGCTCGATTTCGAGCTCCTAGGCCCATTCTCAAGTAAATAATTAACAATATGAAATCACATTACAGACTAAATAATCAAATGGAGTAGGCCTACATGGAATAGCTGAATACGTAAGAAAATTACAGAAATACACTAAAATAGATAATGAAATAAATCCTATTACCATGTAGGCCTACCGTTAAAGCATACAGTGTTTACCGTAAAAACTATTCCATGTAGGCCTACTCCATTTGATTATTTAGTCTGTAATGTGATTTCATATTGTTAATTATTTACTTGAGAATGGGCCTAGGAGCTCGAAATCGATCGTAACAAACTCTTTATTTTATAAGTTTATAGGGAATTTAGACCCCAACCTGCCTGCCTTAGAGGAGAGAGAATCCATAATGTACCTTCCGTGAACGCAGATTAAGATTCAGTGGGCACTGTTGGCGAAGTAAAGACGAGGTCATACCATAGATCTACGTTTCTGGCAACCAACTCATGGAAAGCGTAGTCGTGGACGACCGGCCATAACATATATAGATCAACTTGAAAGGGATACTGAACTTGGGAGAAACGAAATTGCGACAACTATGGAGAATCGGGAAGCCTGGAATGATCTCATTTCCACTGTCCGAATTCGCTCGACCCAGTAGTAGTATGTTAATGAGTGTATGTTATTGTGTGTATGTTAATGAGTGTAAGATATTGAGTGTATGTTAATGAGTGCATGTTAATGATTATATGTTAATTTTTTTTTATATGGACCCCTGGACGGGGTAAATGATTTTATTTATTATTAAATTTGATAAAAGCACGATGATTAATAAATTTAAACTGGTATGAAAATAAGGAAAGAAAAGCGAGTTAAAAAAGGGACGATTTATATGTTACTGTTTTCAAGTTGTCGTAGTAGCGGGCATTAGTCGCAGTCGAATGCATGGATAATGTATTGCAGGTGCGCAGTCTTCAGTAATATCGTGGAAAGGTATTTTAGCTACATAGAGTAGTAGTAGTAGTCGCGTGCCCAGAGGCACAGCACCAGACAGGCTGGCATTTAATTTACTATAATTCCATATCGAGTAAAAATGCGCACATTATAAACCGTGAATGTTTGGAAGACAACTCAAATTATATCAACAACAGACTATAGAAAGCAGATATTTAAAAATACACCTCGAAATATACAGACAATAATTCATACGATATAGTGATGAGGACAAGTATTAATAAAATTATCAATTAAAATCAATCCAATTACATCGGTCAAAGTATTGCTGGATCAGCTTCCTTTTGGTACACATATAATAATGATCATTAGAACAAGTGTTAAATAAAATTATCAGTTAAACTTAAAATCAATAAAATCAAAATCAAACAAATCGAATTATCGGTCAAAGTATGGCTGGATCCGCCTTCTTTTGGTACTAAAGGGAACATTGCACCTAAAGCAGTTTTGGATGAAATTCACCCCACCCAATTCTGGGATTGTAAGTGATCCTGACTCGACCCGTGTCCTAAATTGTCTCCTATCATACCTGGCCGTGCAGAGAGACCTTACGCTTGGAAGCGGATACAGGGAGCTACAAGTTTGCTGACAAGAGTTCAGTCCACCATGGGATTTAATTGTTGCGTGAGAAGGGTATCGACAGACAATAAAATTACATTCTGTGCTTCCTGATAGCTTCCAGTGGAAGCCGTTAACGGTTGACCTTGTTATTAAATGGCAGTTTCGTTGTCCAGCAGTACGCCAGATGTTGTTTGTGAAAGCTGGCCCCTGTATATAGTTTTTTGTATTCAACATAACAGTTCATCTTTACCATTCTGAAATATTTTATATTGTTCGAAAACGTCGGGATTGAATATTTACGGGAATTTATCATTGAGATCTTTGACATACGTTTTTCATCCAACCATCTTCAATGCAGCAGTAGAAGAGGCGTTTTTAGAAGTCCCAGGAGTCTTTATTATGTGGATTATATGTCAATGATTGTCTGTTTTGTATTTCTAGGCAGCAATCTGGCGAGTTTCACTCCCGATTCTCCCATCACCGCTTGTATTATCTCGGAGGAAGGCTCTAGGATAGCCCTGGGTGTGAGGGGACGAGATTCCATTATATCCCTGTCACTGACTTCCTTCCAGCCAACTGCCGCTCTCTCCTACGGTAGTGAAGAATTAAATGGGAAAACTTTCGATTTAAGTAAAGCGGGTTAGAGCGCTGTACTGCGTTGATGTTGTCTGGAGGAACGGTGTTGTTGGTTTGATTGTTTGATAAGAATATTGGTGCAACAACTGTTTTATGATTGACGAATCTGTTAGTTTTACTTTTGATTGGTTAACAGTAGAGTTATGTTAGTTGTGATTGGTTAATCGCTAGATGGCGCATCCATCCAAGCGTTGTCATGACGCCGTATTGAGCGCCGATATAAGACTAGTCTGTACATTTAGTCATTGTCGCTGTGTGCGTACTTGTAACGATTCTAAAATGTAGAATTAGATAATAAACTACTAATAATAATAATATATAGACAGTAATTAAACTATAACTCAACATACACAATATATTATAATTAAATGCATCTCAATAGTTTACCTAATATGCGCAAAGTATTAATTTCGCTTCGCTATATAGCCTCTCATATTTTGCTTTGTACTTTGTGTTTAAATTTCACGTCTTTATTTAATGTTTTGAATCAAATAAATTTATTGATTATTGTATTCGAAGTCTTGTAATGCACTGCACGTGGTACTGTCACATGTATTAGTAAGTATCTCGTATTATGTATTTAGTAGTGGTTTAGCTGTCCAATTGCAAAGCCAAATTGAACATTTATTTACTAGAATTTTCAAGGCGTTACATGATTTCTGCGCCCATTGTTTTTACTCCCAAACACTTTATTGTTCCATGCGTTAGCGCACTGTTGTCACTTTAAGGTTGTAGGGTACCCGAACAATGTTTAAAAAAAAATTTCGAATTTTTTTTTACGATTTAAGATTAAAATTTTTCGAAGATTACAGAACTCGGGTTTTTATAGGAATAGGATAAGCCTAAGGTGCCCAAATGTTTGTCGGGCGGTCTGTCTGAAAAGTCTGTTAAATCTGACAGACAGTCTAGATTTAGTCAAATTCAAAAACTGACATCAGAACTGAAATCACCGACCAGGAAAACCCCTTACGTGTACTTATTTATTTTTTGCAACCGAGTTTAAATAATCCAATAAATATGGCGGGAAGCTTTGAAAACCTTGAATGTTTTTTTCTCAAAAAGTAATTTTTTGTGTTTTTTTAGACACAAAGGTACACTTTCCTGAGGAACTACTGGATGAAATCTCTGAAATTTTCAGGAAATGTTCACAACAACGATTGGCCTATGCATGCATGACTAGAATTCTGTTGGTTGGATGCTTTCTTAAGAAGTTTTTAAGAAAACAGTTGTTGAAATTTCGATTTTTGGTCAAAAACCGGGCATTGTTTACAAAAATTGCCGTAAACAAAAAAAAAATTTTTTTTGCTCTTGTCCGAATGGTTGATTCGGCTACCTGCAAAATTTCAGGAAATTTTATTTACGAGTTCGAGTTCTCTCCGAAAGGTACACTTTGTTTAATAGTAAAACATTAAGAAAACCTTGGGGTACCATACAACCTTAACATTTAAACCTTTTTATTAGATTTTTTCACTGGCTCATATTTTCCTTTTCGTCAGTATACCCTGTAATGCATCTATCTCATTATTGTTCTTCTGCTTGGGTTATTTGTTTGAGCGGTTTGGTGTGGGACTGCGTTGTTAAAGGTTGTTGTGCTTAATCATGTATATTTGCACAGGTATCGTTTT
Source organism: Nemertoderma westbladi (assembly GCA_032718475.1). NCBI lineage: Eukaryota > Metazoa > Xenacoelomorpha > Nemertodermatida > Nemertodermatidae > Nemertoderma > Nemertoderma westbladi. The sequence goes on along the minus strand of JAUCBJ010000923.1, from coordinate 2,288 downwards.
ATTTTTTACTCCTGACCTCCACTCCTTAATTATTAACTGTATCAGTGACTTTTTAACAGGGTATTAATTAATATTTATGAAAGAACATTCAGAAACGTTTTATGCTTTAATGATATTTATAGTTAATTTGATTTTATCTTGTAAATCCATCACATCACCATCAGTATTAATTTATTTAACAATAATGTAAATTTAGTTTAATAAAATATGATTAGTTATTATTTTAATTTAGTTCTTAATTTGTGCTGATTACCAAATACTCATTATGTCTGTCTGTAGTAGATGCTTAAAGTAGCCAGCATTTGGAATTAGTACTAAGGACTATTTATATTTCAGCTGTATTAATTAATTAATTGCTTTTAAATATATATAAGCTGCTTTCCAATTGATTAAGTAGCGAGCTACCTGTGCCACTTAGATAACTACATAGTTTAGTAAGGCTATCAGCTCAATTAGTATAGTTATGCTCTTTATTTTCACTATTAACTAGTAAGTTATATTTCAATGATATTACAAATATTGTAAATTTAATTGTTTTGTACTTGTAGCCGTATCAGCCATACCGTCCAGTGCGGCCGGTATGGCTGATAAATAATGTCTACTTTATTTCCCGTCCCTTTTGTTTTATTTACCGCCTATCTTGCTTTATATACCCGATCTCATAAACTTATTTCCCTCTTCGTTTTCTTTATTTACCTCTTCTCATTAATTATTTCTACCTCATTACTTTTATTTCATACCTCAAATTCTTAATTTCCCTGCTCTCGTTACTTTATTTCCCTCTTATCGCTCTTTATTTCCCTCATCTCGTTACATCCCTCTATCGTAATTCCTTTCACGGTAATTTTAATTTTGTACTTATAATACGGTGGGTACACACAAATATTTTATGAAATTTCTAAATTAATTATGGTAACTGATTACTTTTAATTTGATGGATGTTGTTTTTAGTATTACTGGAGTTTTTAGTGCAATAAATGTCTCTGCATTTTATCTCAGTTGTTTATTTTATTGTGTGTGAATTTCTTTTTTTTAAGTAATTTAATTGCATTAAATTAACTAATTATTGCCCTTCTTGTTGAACCAACCTAGTTTATTTAACGTGTATTTTACATAAGCAAGCTTTGTTATTAGTAGCTTATATGCCGCTTTATTTAGCAACCCGATTAACAAATATAAAATGAATAATAATAAAACTTTATTTTATTTGTTGGCAATAAGAGGATGGATATAAGGTGAATATTACTGTTGTTTGGGAAAAATTACTAATCGTAAAACTATGTTTGTGGATAGAGGTGCGTGAGGGGGGTGGGGTGGGGTGGGGTGGGGTGGGGTGGGGTGGGGTGGGGTGGGGTGGGGTGGGGTGGGGTGGGGTGGGGTGGGGGTGGGTGGGGTGGGGTGGGGTGGGGTGGGGTGGGGTGGGGTGGGGTGGGGTGGGGTGGGGTGGGGTGGGGGTGGGGTGGGGTGGGGGTGGGGTGGGGTGGGGTGGGGTGGGGTGGGGTGGGGTGGGGTGGGGTGGGGTGATTTTTAATTTCACGTGGTTACGAGTGAACGATACAGTGACCATGCAGGGCATTAATCTATTAAATAAATTATAAGCCCATACATTTTTATTCCATATTTTAATATTACTTAAAATGCCTTTAGCGGCCCATGTCAAGTACACCAGATTTATTCTGTTATATTTCACACTTCAGTTTACCGTTTACCCCCACCTGAAGAATACTAGGTTTTCACTAAAAACTGTGAATGGCTGAATCTAACCAAAATAATTAACTAATTAATATATGTACAGATTGAGTTAGATATGAGCGCTATAAAACACTTGATAAGGCGAAATTAAAAAACAAAATTCTTAATTTATAAAATGACAATACCATTCAACCGAAAATTGAAAACTTGGTATTCTTCCACATTGGCGGATTTACCATTAATGGCGCATTATTATGTAGCACATTTTAACACTAGAGGAATAAATAGCTCATTGCAGCTGTAATAATAGCGAGGGACTTGACTTTACTGCTCCAGACGATTTTTGCTATCGAGCTGGACACGAAACTGGGTGAGTTTACCCTCGACCACCACAGAAACAATTCAGTTTAATATTATGATGCCAAAAAACTATGTCTAACACATTTCACTTTTATTCTAGGTAATCGAAAACGTATTATTTTACTGATTTCTCTTTTCTACTTTTTCCCGTGCAATGCAATAAAGAGACGGGGAAACTGGACGAAAATGCCATCTCGGGAATTAACATCTTGTCTTAATGTTTAATTATCAATTAA